>UELX01000235.1:0-98866 GCA_900480035.1 Eupelmus urozonus | reverse complement strand
CCCCCACTCCTATCATCATCTCAACTCTCTCAAACATTCCGACCTTCAGATAAAGAAAAAACCGAAAAAATCCAGCATGCAATTTAAAATTCATCAAGATCACATCTGAGCAAAAAAAAAAAGCACTTGTAAACACAAGTACAAGCGAACCTGACCTCGCCGCTCTCCAAGCGCCGTATACACATATACGAATAAATAAAATCCAGCGGCAGTCGTCGGCCCCTAATCGTAAAATCCCGAAAGCTCGGCAAAATTTTCCGAATTTAATTCCCAAAATTCCCAAGATCGCCGCCCGTATTGAATCATCGGCACACACGTGCCTATATCTAGCCGAACGCCAGCGGATTCCCCCGTATACGACATTAAGAGGTCCCAGTACACTCACTCGCAAACAAGACACGTGCGCTTCCGCATATTTCATAGTTACACAAAACTATATCTAAAAGCGGCTTTGCGCGTGCGGCATAACGATAACAAACAGTGAATCTCCTTAAAGTTAAAGGGGGGCAGCCTGCGGCTGTCTTGAAAAACTATAGCTTGCGCATGTGGCTATGAGTAAAGCAGCGAGTATCTTGGCGCCTGATCTAGCAATAACAAACCGCGATTGATCCTCCCCCGTAGGGCTCTTGTGCTCTGCTGGTACACACGGTGGCGCTTTTACTTAGCGGTCCCTCCTCTTTTAGCCTCTCTCGCTTCCTTCCTCTCTACTTTCTCCCACTCCCTTTTGTCGATTTTCGCCGCATTTCTTCGCTCTCGCTGCTGCTATCCTTCATTACCCCCCACACACACATTGAGCATTCCAGAGCTCTCATTAAGAAGCACGGGGCCTCAGCCTCGTAAAATCAGACCAGCCCAGCCTCTCTCAGCACGTGCTGGCCTTACCACTGGGGTGTGTGGGAAACGTGTTGCGCATGAGGGGGTTTTTCCGTACGTCGGCGACGGCAGTAATGAAGGTTCCTTCGGGCGCAGGTATAGGAAAAGCCTCCCCCGTCGCCGCTCCGACGCCGGCGAACAGTCTAAATTAGGGTTTCCCTCCTATATGATAATAGCTTCGACTGGTCGTGTAGCTGGTACTTAGCAGCTCATCCCTCTTAATGAGCGTACGAGGCTTATCGAGAATTTTTTGCTTTACGGATGTGTATGCGGAGAGAGAAAGTATGAAATATGCGCGTGTGTGGCACATGTGTATATTTCGAGCTGAGCGCGCACGCGAGCTTGCAGATTTTTCCTTTGACACGGCTTGAGAACTCGCTTTGCTCTGTATGCGCGCGCGTATAGGTATAGCTATATAGCTTTTAAGTGGGTTTCCCTCTCGGATAAGGAAGAAAGTGCAGTTTTGACGTAGCGAGGAGGAACTTTCGAATGCGCTGCGTTTTAAGTATTGCGTTACTTTTGCCAACGGTCGATTTTGTTTGTTGACTCTTTTCTTATGTTATATATATATTATGTGTGGGTTTTGTAATATTGTAAGAACGGAGAAATTACGGAGAAATGAATCTGACACTTTTGGTTTTGCACTGGTTGAAATATCAAACGTTTATAAAAACAGTTTATGAATTCCACAAATGGTGGCTAAACATTTTTTTAGTTTTATTACGAAGCGAAATATCATGGAATTTCCAGAGTTTGAAATTATAGTTGTGCAATGAATATGGAGCAGACAAAATTATAGCTAAATTTCCAAGAGATTATACAAGATAAATAATATGCTTTGTTATTTTTAATTTTAATCTAAACTTTGATCGCACAATGTAGTAATAGAATTTTTCAATTTATCTTTTCAGTTTGTTGATAAGCAATATTATATCAGCTGTGTTAATTATCGAAATTATGTTTCTAAATAATTGTTAATAGACAGGTTGATAGAACGTTTTGAAGTTAATCGCTAGTATATATGATTTCACATTGCAAAAATATGAAAAGAACTATTATTAATGATTTTATCTATGCAATTGTATATCATAAATTCTTTTTCTAATTAACGTTACTAAAGACAGATATAACGCCAAAATAACAGTCATGTATAATAAATTTGAATTAAAAAATAAAGTATTATAATGTAGTGGGAAGTAGTACAAATTTTGTATTCAAATGAAAACTGATATATACTTTAAAATGATTAAATATAATACTTTTTATATTTATTTTTTGTTTTATTATTATTGCTTGCTTTAATTATGAATCTTAATTATTTTAAAATAATCAAAAATAAAAAAAAGATATTAGTAATTTTTTCACATTATTTAATTTAATGTTAAAAATTATGCAAAGAATTTGTTATTAATTTATGTGTTAAACAAATATATGTGCGATATGCATCTATTGTTAAACATATTAACATCTAAGTTCTAAGAAAAGTATATACGAAGTCGTTAATGATATTAATACAGCCATTAAAGTATTAAATAGATGGGTTGTTGAAAGCTAACGTGCTAATTCCTTGATCAGACAATATACCATATATAGATACAATATTAAAAACTAGTAACGTATGAAAGGGAAAACCCCTATTTCTAAGCGCAATTCATCCGAAAAAGTATTAATTTTCCAAATGATTCAATCGTGTTGAAACAAAGATCAAAAGCATTGTGTAATTATGCATATTGCATTTTTATCGCAACTAAAAAAATTTACGTTTGAGTAGATACTGGTATTAATTTTTTTGTAAATTTTTTACCGTTTATTGATTAAACTGATCACTTACTGGTGTAAAAATTAATAATTTTAATATTTTTGTTATAAAATTATTCCATAAAACTATAGCAGTTTTTTGAAAATGTAAATAGAATTTTAGTGCCATCATTATAATTAACTTACTGCGATTGCTTACATTTACTTTGAAGAACTTTAAAGTTCCATTAAAAATGATTTATTGAGTTTAAAATATTTATAAATAGAAGAGGGGATTTTATTTTTCGACTAGTATTCTCATTTACCTAGAAACTTTTTGTTAAAATAATATAGAACGCAAAGGTCAATGTTCCGTTTCACAGAAGATTGCTATTACAACTAATTACGCCTCGAACCGCCTTTTTCTCCTCGGCGTTTCCCTAAAATTCAAATATTCAGATATACGATCATCAATAAATCAACACCGTCGCGACATTGACAATAATTAGTGAATTCATCATTTTAAATGCTTATAAGAATTATGATTTTCTTAATTAAAACTTAATGACGATTGACCCATATTTTACGTTCATTTAAAATCACATAAATATTGTCTTTCGATATTACTCGTCCACTTTCAATTATTTACAAACTTGTTAAATCCTCAATACCTTCATCTACCTAAAATGAAAACTAGCAGCAAACCAAACCAACAGTCCACGAATCAATTTCAATATCTCAACCCAAACAATCGAACTACCCTCACCTATATTCGCAAGTACCATCGGCGCATTACTCACCTCGGCAGCCTCACCAGACATTGCGCACACCAAAAATCACGCAACACCCGAAAAACCAGTAGCACAGCCAGGATATGCGGGAAACCCCTCATCCAGGATGCAACAAGCTGCAATTCCCCCGTGTAATCATTAATCTCCAAGCAGACGCCTCCGCCCCGTTGTCGTCTGCAAGCTCAGAGTTCACCCTGCAGGTATATAGGCACACACGCAACGCCGATTCTCCCTCCCTTACACCGCCCTCTCAGATCGGCAGCCCCTCGAGCTTTTGCGTCTATCCTTGCCTACATCGAGAGTTAGTCCGATCGTCCGCCGCGTGGCGCTGGCGGCGCGCGCTCCGACTTGACCAAGCTGCGCCGGCAGCCGCGAAGTGTCAGTTAGCTCCGAGAGCCGACGGTAACCGGTCGCAAGCCGCACGCTACTAAAGACACACGGACGCGTGCGCAAGCCAGTACACACGGTTCCGCTCGCAAGAAATGATCTAGATAGTAACGACTACCAAGTTCACCCGTTTTTTTATTCAAAAGTGCCAGAGTTGTTGAAGCAGTTTGCGCGGTGTGAACGTATCATGTGGAGTCAGGACTCCTCGGACAACAGCAGCAGCAGCATCGGACAGTCGCAGTTCTTGATCAGCAGCCCAGCGGACTCCGGCTTCCTATCCTGTTCCAGCGAGCTCTCATCGATGCGAGCCTGCCCCAGCGACAGTAGCTGCGCCAGCGACGTCGAGACGCTCATACGCGATCTCAGCCTGAAGAACGCGAGTATCAATAATTTAGAGAGCGGAAGAAGCATGCCGCCACAGCAGCAGCCGATTATGGCACAGAGGGGTGAGAGGATGAACGTCAGGTGGAGCCAGATCGGCAGCGTCGATGTGCTACAGCAGTCGTACGAGTTCTTTTACAAGCAGGACTGCGACGGCGACACGTAAGTTGGATTTTGGATTTCCCGCGGCGAGAGAGAGAAAGGGAGCTTTTGCGGTGAGGCGCGTGATGTAGCGAGTTTTGGAGAGGTGTGGGATTTTGGGTTAGGAGAGGATGCGGGTTGAGGATTTCGTTTCGCGAGGAGCGGATTATTGGGGTTAGGGCCGTTCGCGAGCCTGTTTTTTATTGTAATAGTGGAAAGTCGATAAAGTTTGAGGTTTTATTAGCGCGGCGCCTGCCGGCTGACGTTTTGAGGAAAAGCTGAGTGTTGTCAATTGCTAAATATTGTTTACTGTTTATGTCATTTTTCAATACAAACTATAAATTTTAAAAACTCGCTGATAAGCTACGCACGCTTTATCTTGTTTACCTATAATCCGCGTCATTTCTGCGCGACGTTTAGACAATTTAAAAATAGCACCGTGTCTAGCAAAATCAAACCCTTTACGTATTTAAACAAAAACCACCCTTAAAAGCTAATACCTTCCCTAAAACATAAACTAATCGAATTCCTCCACCCCCAACAGGCAGCTCCACATCTCCATCACGATGAACCTGCTCGAGGCCTCGCTCTGGCTGATCGGCGTTGCGCCCCACCCCTGCCTCCTGGACATCATCAACGACGACTCGATGACGGCCCTTCACCTCGCCGTCATGAATCACGAGCCCCAGATCGTCAGGAGGCTCATCCTGGCCGGCGCGAGTACCGAAATTGTCAACCTGGCGGGGAATACAGCCCTGCATCTGGCTTGCGCGATTGGAGATTTAGCTTGTGCTAAGGCGATAACGGAGCCGTTGTCAAATCTGGAGAAGAGCTGGGTGTCTAATAACATGAGGGGACAGCAGCTGTGCTTGCCTAGGAATCTTGAGAACAGGAACTATGTTGGTAAGGATTGATTTATTTTTTAATTATGAGTTGTTTTTTTTTATGGCGAGTTGGGTTAGTTATTGGCTAGAGGAAGCTGTTTGAAAAACGCAACAAGTACGTTAATGCTGGATTACCGGACAGCTGCAATTATAAATTCAAAGTGTTTGTAAATAATGTTTCATTCATAAGCGTCGAGCGGCATTGAAAGAAATTTTGTCGCATTGAAGCAGGATCGAAACATCCTGAATTCTAACGCCGCTGCATTTTTCTAGATCATAAAGAATCCAGGCGTACGAGGAAAAAAAAAAAAAATTCGTGATAGAATTCTCCGACTTTTTTTTCTCAACTTAATGACTCGCCTACGGAAACAATACAGTCTGCCTCTCTTTCTTATGTCGTTAAACAAGGGAAATAACTGATGCAACGGTTTTCCCGGCCACTTTACCGTAAATGTCTCACAACCACAAACATTACGCGCCCAAACGTTCGCCTATCGATTCCTAATTGCCTCTACCGCCAAGCCACGCATCGTCAAATCCACCTCGTTCTCCAATTCGCGTTCAAACATCGCTCTCCTAACGCCGTTTAAAAATAGCCCGTCTGCAGTGGCGAGTCCTTCGTTACGCTCGACGTTTCCGCGTCGAGCGAATCTCCGGAGTGCGCGCTCTAAGGTCAACGCTTCTTATGCGCTTGAACACATTATTTTCGTGCCTGCACATGCGTGACTCGCTATCTTAGCAAGGCCGGATGTATTTGCACGGCTCGGTTTTGAAAAAAAAAGGCGTGTCGGTTCGGCGGGCCTTTTTGTATTGTTTACTTTTGAGCGGGAGAGATGATAAGGGGACGAAATCGAGGTTAGTTCGATCGGTCTAATTATTGCGACAATTAAGCGCGTGCAGTTTATCGTCGGTTTACAGTTGAGCCGAGGCTTTTAAGGAGAAAAAAGATAGCGCTCGCGCGGGGATTTCCTGCAGCGGCGTAGTGCTGGCGTTTTAGTAACGTTTGTGTTTATAAATAATCTAATTTTTCGCAATTCAACGGCATTACATAAATAATTGGCACGGCCCCTCGTTACCAAAAATAACGCCTCTAATTAAAACTCATTCATAAAGCGCAAGCAGACAAACTCCATCCCAAAAGCGAAATTAGAAAAAACTAATAAATTCAACTCCACCGCTTCTCCACCCAAAAGAAGCCATACGCAAAAAAAGACACAACGCCGCCGGCCGCACCTCAGTTACCCAACTCTCCCCAAAACTCCTCTAAAAAAACGCTCGCGCGTGGCTACTTTATTTAAACAAAAAAAAATCATCCATCCTACGTGCAGCAGCGGCACGTAGTCCACTGCGCGCACACATAAACCTCTGTCGCAGGGGCCCCGAGAATTTCGCGGCGCCGCGCTGGCGTATACGTATATATAAGCTCTCCAACACGTAGTAGGAGTCCGCGTCGAGCGAGCGCGTTGCACTCTCCGAGCTGGGAAAACCCCGCGCGGCGAGACGACATCAGAGTGGCCCGCGCGCGCCGGATCGCGCCGCTCGTGGATGTGGATGTTTCTACGTACGTATATTATACGTGTATACGAGGCCGGGAGCGCGTCTGTTCTAGAAACAGCGCGCTATCGATTGTGAAACTGAGAGTCGTAAAATGCCAAGGCGATGAGGATTTGTCGTCGTCGGCGAGTTTTTCGGCGATGATTTTTATTGCGGCTCGGGAGGTGCACGTGCGGGCGTGTGTCTCGACAGGTGCGTTTCGAGGAGGATGGATTTTTTTCGGAGCAAGCCGGGAAGGATAGGCGAGTGCTCGTGATGTCATTGATAAAAATCGTTCGGGTTGACTTTGGAGCGTCAATTATACGGCGGAAGAGCTGCCGAAAATAGTTGGGCTGGAAGAGGGAGGAGGAAAACGCGCCTGGGGGGTCATTATTTTAACGGTATTTTTGTGATCGTTTAAGATTGCTTAAGGATTGGTTTTTACGTATTTATAGATTTTTTGTTAAAAAAAAATTAATTATTGTCCGGGTCGAAAGATGAAATAAGCGAATAAAATCCAGCTAGACGCTGCTTTTAACGAAGGCCGAGCTTTTTTATCTTGCAACAATGAATTGCCAATTGACATTGACACAAAAATTTTTTAAAAAACGGGTAAAACCCATTTGAAAATCGTACACTCACCATACACAGGCGTGAAGTGTCGGAGCGTAAAAACCGATGAAGGCCCCTCGTGTGCTCTCGTTATTAGCTTTTAATCTTCCGCGCGTTATCTCGGAAATCGTGACAAGAAAAAAGCCGTAAAACTTTGGCGCAGTTGAAAAAATATTATTCCCCTCAAAATAATCGGCTTCTCAAAGCAACTATTATCACGCCCAGCTAGCATCAAGCTTCCTTGTCTTACGACACATTATCTAACGACGATATAGCAATAACGTAATCAGCGTCCGCGTAATCTCTAATTGTAAGACCAATAACTTCCTCTATACCATCGCCGCTATCTATAATCGCAAGACACACATCTAACGCTCGTCTAACCGATCAACTAACCATTCTCTCTTTTTAATTACAGGCCAGACCTCCCTCCACATAGCCGCCTCGAAGGGCCACCTGGAGCTAGTCGATCAGCTGCTCCGTATGGGAGCTGACATCGGCGCTGTTGAAGGTCTCTGCGGCAGGTCAGCCATGCACCTCGCCATCGAGTCCAACCACCGGCACGTGGTGCACTACCTCGCCCAGGAATGCAGGCCCTGCCTCGAAGCCGTCACTTACGCAGGCGAGACGCCCTATCAATTCGCGATGGAGTCGAACAAGCAGCAGCTGGTCGAGGATCTGCTGAGACTGGGCGCCATGCCTGTCAGCTGCAGTGAGAGCAGCAGCGAGAGCAGCAGCGATTGCAACTCGAGCTCCGAGGACGAGAGATTCTGAGTGATTTATGGAGGAGTGAGCGGCCTTCCGAGTCTCTTTTTCCTCGGGAGGCTTCGCGCAGGAATTGTAAATAACGAGGAGCCGTGCCTTGCCTGTACATAGCTCTGCGAGTATGCCTATGCCAGGGTTTGTCGTCGCGCGGATAGAACTGCCAAAAAAAAAGTATTTTAGGTGCGCGAAGTGAATTTGTATATAGATAGATAGAGTAGTCGATTGTTTTTCGAATTTTATTTCTGCGAGGTGGTGAACTTTGGCATTGGTGCGTGAGACGTGGAATTGATCTTTGACGTCTTTCACAATGAATGAAGAGTAATGCGAAGATTCGGATCATAAGTACAATAGATTATTAATAGATCATGATTTATGAAAACTTTATGTAAATTAATTTTCAATGTTTTGCAAATAGTTTCCCGATTTTTTGAACTTTAAATTCAGAAAGCGTCTTACCTTTTTGTTAAGAATATCTGGAACCTGCAAAAATGTTAACATGATTCGAATCAGCTTTATCTCGATTTATCTACCAAAGCCGGTATTAGTTACTATTATTTATTTTAGAATCTTTAACATGATGACAAAAGTGAGACATGTATAAAAGACTGACTTTTTTATCCGCAAAAGAGAGAACTAGGAGAATTTTTTTATAAAATAATCATGTCTATCTCAACGCTATTCTTAAGGGGCCATAGAAAATGTGCCTTGCCGTATTCGGATGGCGGCAATGTATATGTTTAAAATATATGTACATATAGTTAGGCGATGTATAAAAATTTTATAAATCATTGTGTTATCACGATTCTATAAAAGTTATCCGTTTGTACTTACGTATGCGCATGTTATTTTATAAGCCAATGTAAATAAAAGAAATACTTGTAGAAAAAATTGAATGTAGTTAAGACAAGTTAAATGCATTTAATAAATATAAATAGAAATTCTATTTTCTTTAAAAATAAAATAATTGTACTTTTTTAATATTATTGCCCTATCTTACCCAATTTAAAATATTAAAAATATAAGGATTTTCAAGAAAATATGATTTGCTGGTCTTAGTACTAAAAATAAAATAAATTTTGAATTCTTGAAAATAAGTGATATGTATACATAAAAATACAATCGTCGTCATTCCATTATAGAAAAAGAAATAATTTTTAAAAAACTTAAAATACAATAAATTTAAGTACTTTGACAAATAGTAATTTTTATCACTTTTGAAGAAAAAAAATTGATTTTTTTAAATTGTTGAATTTTGATATGTATAAATGGAAATGAGAAACAAATCAAATTTTATGAAAAAGAAAATTTATTCGGAAAGAAAAACAAAGTCTTCGTAACAAAAAATTTTACAACAATCATAAAACCTTATTGTACAAAAAATTTAACGTAGAAAAAGACTCGCCGTAAAATATTAGCAAACTACAGAAAACAATAAATTTTCTTATAAAAGAAAAGCCTTCGGTTGATCAAAAGTAACAGTCGCGCTTTTACTATAAAAATAAACCAAAATAAAAAAAAAATAATCATCCGGGCACTTCGTGTATACGTCCACTCGTCGAAAAATTTAGCAGCAGGCCATCGGCTCCCCTTCTAATCCGCCGTCTCCTCATCGATATCATTATCGTCATCGTCGTGTCCCGAATTCATCGTCTCGTACTGCTGGTACTCGGCGATCAAATCGATGAGATCGGCGTGAGCGTCGGTAAACTCGTTCTCCTCCATACCTTCGCCGGTAAACCAGTGCAGAAAAGCTTTGCGCTTGAACATGAGGGTGAACTGTTCGGAGACGCGCTTGAAGACCTCGTGGATGACGGTACTGTTGCCGAGGAAGGTGCCAGATATGTGGAGTCCTTTAGGTGGAATGTCGCAGACAGCTGTTTTCACGTTGTTGGGGATCCAGTCGACGAAGTAGGGACTGTTCTTGTTCTGGATGTTGAGCATCTCGTCGTCGACCTCCTTCATGGACATCTGGCCTCGGAAAATGGCAGCGACGGTGAGATACCTGGTGGTGGAAGAGGAAAGGAGAATGGTTAGTGGGATTGGAAGGAATGAACGGGATTTTGAGTTTTTGCGGGATGGTGAAAGGTCGATTCAGGATTTAAATTTTTTGCTTTGTAATATGATATTGAACAAAGTGTGGTAGTTGATAAAAATTAAAATAGATTCTTCATTTATACGTAAAACAATATGAGATAATCGTCCTATCGTACAGAAAGATAGTATCAATTAAATTAAGTATTAATTATTAACACATTAATTTTTTAGAATAAAAAATTAAAAATTCTCATATGTTTTATTCTGAACAGATTTTGAAAATACTTAACATATTTATTCAAAACTTTACCTAATCAACAGATAAGTATTACTTTCAGTACAAGAATCTCGTTAAAAAAATCATCAATTAAAGAAGTTGTCATTGGATTTTTATTAATTATTCAGTAAAATATTGGGCGGGTAATTCCAATTTCGAATTGACTTTCATATTTGCCTACGAAAGTATTATTATTTATAGTTTGGCCTCTAAATATTATTGCTTTACTTAAAATTAGTTTACTTTAATTAATTAAGTTTAAAGTACATTAAGTAGAGCTATTACAGTATTAAAATGATTAAAACGTCCATACTAAACTACTTGCTTTTTTATGATCTTTTTTATGTCCACCTAGCAGCTTTGTAATTTTCTACGATATTATTTATTACCATATAGATTTACAGCTTTGTCTGAGCTTTCCGTAAAGAAACATTAAATCGCAAGGGCACATTAGCTAGAAGGAATTCCCCATATCCTTTAAAGAAATAGCTTACAGCCACAGAAGGTGGAATCTAAAAATTCCAAATATTTATAAAAAGAGGGAGCAGTTGTTCGTTTTTCCAAATAGCCTGCTTGCCTCACTGATCCCACTTATTATGATAGCCCCGAGCGTTCTATATAGACACGAGGCATCTCAATACGATTGAAGGTCACAACCCGCCCTTTTTAAAACCTGGCTTTTCCCGAAATATTTTTACGTTTATTTTTGCATCGATTCATATCATTGATATCAACACTGCCGCCACGTCGAGATTAAACGTCGAGTATTCAGCTTTACAGTATCAATCAGTAGTAATCGTAAAAGGAATTAGTTTTATGACTGAAAAGTCAAGGGTAACTTTGCTCGACCCACATTCCACATTAACTTCAACTTACTTAACACTCAATCTTAAAAGCGTTAAAAGTCTATTTTCATCGTAAAAACACTATAAATTAACCAAACCCCAAAGAAAACACAGACCTTTATCAAAAACCACACGTCAAGCTCAACACTAAATCTCCCTCCATAATCTCTCCACCCCCACCCGAATCCGGTGCAGTTCCGCAGCCGATAAACAGCCAGGCGCGTTTACCTAACCCGATATACGTCCCTCGTAATTAAAACAACAATAAACTATCTTCTATCTCTCTACACCGGCAGCAAAAACAAACCCGCAGATCGATGAATCAGCTACTATACGCTGTGCACATACCTTCCGTTTCGCGGATCGCAGGCTGCCATGACGTTGCGCGCGTCGAACATCTGCTGCGTCAGTTCCGAGACGGTCAGGCCATTGTAGACTTTGTTGGTGCCTGAGACTAGCGGCGCGAAGCCGGTCAGCAGGAAGTGGAGCCGCGGGAACGGAACCATGTTCACGGCGAGCTTGCGCAGGTCGGCGTTCAGCTGGCCTGTAATGTAAGGAGAGAATGCGGAGCAAGGTGAAGGCGTTCAAGGAGATATGGGAATGTCAAATATTTTTAGTGCGCTCGCGAGGTGTTTAGCGGATGAGTTTTATGGCTGCGTAGTTAATGCTTTGTATTCAGGTTGGCTTATCTGAGTGATACGGTTGGAGTGGGTATGTAATAAGGATTGTGAGTGTGTTGAGAAATGTAGGTTAAATGTGTTTATTCGTTAAATAATAGAGAAGGTTTTTTAGTGGAATTGAAATAGTTAATGAAAATCTGGCATGTGCTAACAGTTGTATGCATGGATTAGAAAATTGTGTAAACTCTTCAGTCTTATCTTATTAAGATTCAAATATACGCGATTCTTATTTATTTATCTATTTTTACTAATCTCAAATTAAGCACGATACCATTCGATCACACATAAAACTAGAAAAAAACCATTGATCGATCAAACAACAGCAAACACGTCGATTCGTAAAAAGCACTTCCCGATACTCCTAACCACCCCAAAAAAGCACCGCCAAAAAACCCACCTGGGAATCTAAGGCACGTAGTAACCCCGGACATCGTCAGCGACACCAGGTGATTCAAATCCGAATAAGTCGGGCTGGGCAACTCCAGCGTCCTCAAACAAATCTCATAAAGCGCCTGATTGTCAATGCAGAACGTCGAGTCCGTCAAATTGACCAGCTGCTGAATCGACAGCAGCACATTATACGGCCCAACCACCGTATCCTGCACCTTCGGCGACGGCACGATCGAGTAGGCGTTAATAATCCTGTCCGGGTACTCGTCCCTGATCTTGGACAGCAAAAGTGTACCCATGCCGGAGCCAGTTCCCCCGCCGAGCGAGTGGGTCAGCTGGAAGCCTTGTATGCAGTCGCAATTCTCAGCCTCGCGTCGCACCACGTCGAGGACCTGATCGACGATCTCGGCGCCCTCGGTGTAGTGGCCCTTGGCCCAGTTGTTGCTCGCGCCATTCTGGCCGAAGATGAAGTTGTCGGGCCGGAATATCTCGCCGAAGGTGCTGGAACGGATGGCGTCGATGGTGCCGGGCTCGAGGTCGACAATCACGGTGCGAGGAATGTAGCGCTTGAAGATCGTCTCGGTGAAGTAGACGCTGATCTTGTCGAGCTGCAGGTCGCTGTTGCCGATGTAGGAGCCGTCCGGGGCGATTCCGTGCTCGCCGGATATCAGCTCCCAGAACTAAGGTGGGGTGAGAAGAGTGGTATGAGGGTTTGCGGGGTTTTGAATTTTTAGAGTGGTGGAATGCGATGGTGAGGGGTGAGAGGGTTAGAATGGATGGGATTGAGGGTAGGGTGAAGGAGAGTAGGTGTCGGACTGTATGGGTTTGAGTAAACACTGTCATTAGGTTGTTAATGATTGGTGAAAGTGGTTAACAAATAAAAAAAATTAAATAATTTTATTTAGGTGGATAATGTACTAATAGAATAGAATTTCATTGTTATAAATTTAGATTGGGCACTAACGTACAGAATGTAAAGTATATTATTATTAGCATAGAAACAAGGGTTATTTCGGACAGCTACTTTTGGACCTTCGTAATAATACTTTTAATATTAATTCTGGGATACTTACTCTGGAGCCGATTTGGTTTCCGCATTGACCTGCTTGTATATTCAAAATTTCGCGCATTTTCGGTTTTTTAAATTATTTCTATTACAATAATAAGCACTTGGGAATTTTGGGTGGAGGGTCGAAAGTTTTACTGAAAATTTACAAGGTTAAGTGACAAAATGGGTCAAAACAGAAAAAGTGAAATAGGTTTATTAAACAGATGACAACTCATTTTTTTAAAATTACATTTCATTATTCCAAAATGTAAATAAACTTCAAGTTTCAAATAATTTCAAGTAATTGTTACTGCATACTTTAATTTCCTCATTATTAAACTAAAAGGTAATAATTTTGAATTATTAACTTATTGTCATTGTATAAGTACAAGTATTTTTTAAGTAATTTTCTCGTCTTTTCAGACGTTGTCAAAGCTAAAAGTTGTTTGTTCTTACTTTTTAGAATTATAGATAAATGAAAAACTAATATAACGCTCACATAATAGCTTATATGATATTACTAATTATAAACCGTTTTAAATTATAAGCTGTTTACCAAAGATTTTAGATGCGTTTGTTACTGCGGAGTTAACTACGGCATTATCGTTTAGTTTTCAATCGTAGCAGAATGGGTTTATTGACATTTGCTCCTCTCTCATCAATCTTCTTTTTCTCATTTTGAATGAATTCTTGCCTGATACTTTGGTTGACTTTATGCGAGTGGATGCTGTCTAAATCGACTTTTCCAAGGCGTTCGGTAGAGTAAATCGTAAGCGCCTTTTTGCTAAGGTTTGGAACATTTGGTGCTCGTGATAGCGCTTTGCTCTTTTATATCAATACTTGTTTCTAAGCGTAAATAAGCTGTAAGAATTATATATTTCATCCATATAATTCGTTTAAAATTGAAACTAAAAAACTCATCGATTAAGGATAGCAACAGTTGAAAACTCATACAAATTACCTATGTATAGGAGCAATTTTCAATTTATCACTGCTGGGAGACTGTTTATTGAGGCGCTTGATATGGAGAATAACTTGCAAGCTATCGAATGTTTTTCAAAAGTCAACACAAATGAGCTCGATCCTAGTAGTCAATTAAATGTATGTAAAATGTCATTAAATTTGCGGTAGAAAAAGACAAAATTTCGCGGCTATTAGCTCAGCAAGGTGCCATTCGGAAACCCATTCGGTCGTATTCTTCGATGTCCAAGAAAGCCAGATGTAAAAATATATAGTTACGATACTAAATTAAACTACAGAAACAGAGCTTTCATTTGCTTTTTTCAGAATTAGAAAAGCTTAACTACTTTAAAACTAATAACTATTCAAAGCTCTACTCTAAATCCAAAAGTATGAAATCTATAAGTAAAAAATTTAAAATTGATAAGTATGTTAATTTTCATGAATGTAAAAATCTTAAAAATATATCTTTAATATGTAGATTTTAAAAAAGAGTGTAAGCTTTTTTATAATATAAAGTTTTTGTTGTAATATAAACTATATATAATATTTATCTTTAAAAGGCGTATGTTATGTAAAGGATAAAAGACTTAAAATATTTAGAATATTTAGTAATGTTTGAATTTCTGGAGTACAAGTCAAAGTGTATATTATTATATTTAAAATAATTACAAGATCTATTTATTTATCAAATATAAATATCGCGCTTTATTTTTTAAATCATTTTTTAAAACTAATATTAATATTACAACTTTGAATAAAACACATAAATCCGTTTCGCAAAATTTTAATAAAGATGTTTTATTGCTTGAAAGTAATTAGTTTGACCATGTCTGTGTGTATGTAATAATTACACTAATAATTGTAAAATATATTAGAAATATTGTATCTAGTAAAGGTAACTTTCATTGAAAGATATCAGATTTCTACTTTATCTTTATATGATGCCCAAGAAACTGCGATGGTAATACTTGATTTTACTAACGTTTGCTAAGTTCCCAGCAAGAACAACAGAGGGTGTAAGTGTATGGCGCAAGTATTTCAATTCGAATTTCATGTAACGTGGCAATGTAACTTTTATGTTCAGCCAGTAAAATCTACTACTATTCTTTAAATTCGAATTCAAACACTACTCTAACTGGAATTAAATCATTTACATATGTGCTTCTGCTACTAAGTGCTAGTTTATTAAAAAAAAAAAGCTATGTTATTCTTCCCAATCAACGGAAAGTAAACAAATGTAATTTAGAAAAACACCAATAAAAAAACTCTAGCAAAACTGTTCTAAACAAATAACTACTAAAACAAATAAAAATTTCCCCGAATCCAAAAACCCACAGCACCCCCAAATAAATTACCCTCATTATAGGTATACCAGCACTAATACCACTCAACGCCGGCAGAAAAGCCTGACCGAAGATAGCCGCGGCAGTACGCGTATAAAAGCCTACAGAAGAACTAGAGCAAGATTTACGAGATATACTCGGCGCGTATCCCCGCTCCTGTATACACACGCCTTCTGCAAACTCGAATTTACAACTCGTACGTGGGAGCGGGCAAGTACATCAGCTCTGAACGAATGTGATTACGCTCAGCCAGACATTGAATCACCGCGTGCGCCTGGAAATCATAGGCTGCCCCCGCGATATTCCCAT
The DNA here is from genome assembly GCA_900480035.1 of Eupelmus urozonus. Lineage (NCBI taxonomy): Eukaryota > Metazoa > Arthropoda > Insecta > Hymenoptera > Eupelmidae > Eupelmus > Eupelmus urozonus. Next base: position 82,873 of record UELX01000235.1, on the reverse strand, counting down.
GAATTGTCCATGTATACTCCTTACCGTTCGGAGGCGACTTTATGACTTGAGAATAATTACCTGGAAGGGGGGAAAGGAAGCACAGCCGTGTGGGAGAAAAGACGCGCGTCGATGACCCCGGGCTCTTTTGTTCCGCGGAGGAAGACGTGAAACTTTGTTGCGAGGAAGGATGTACGAGCTGGGCTTCGTTCTTTTTTCATTCTGTTGAAGCGGGAGGCCAATTAACGCTTCTTTTTTTTCTTTTCGGTATTCTTTTGTGCCGGGTATCGTGCGGCTGTAATAATATCTGATCCTGGCTTTTTTTTGTATCTGTTATTAGGTCCTAATTGATTGGGATTTTATTCTTCTTGGCTAACGGTATTAATTTTGTCGGAGTTTCGGTGTATCGGTAATTGCCTTCAATTAAGGAGGTAATCCGGTTTCTTCTTCGTGTCTGCTTGAGAATTTACTTATTTATATTAACAGTAGAGTTTTTAAGAAAGGGTACTTTATACATTTTTATCATTAAAAGAATTAAAAACAAAAAAATAGTAAGAAATCAGAATCGTATAATCAGTGATTACAATGGACAATAATGATATTCAACAATAGTTTAGATGCGCTTATCATAATAATTATAAACTAAATTTTTATAATTTTTTTTTGTTATTAAGGGTATTATTCAAGCAAATTACAAGACAAAGTTAACTGGGAATTTATCATTTATTTTATATTGCAACATAAAATTTGTACAAGTAATATGTAGTCATAATGAATAATAGCAATAATAATTATAACTAATACAATAATAAGCAATAATAATTCGAATAATCTGATATTCGCACGCTTGCGTTTTTTCTCTCAACTGTCGTATTTACAAAATCGCACAATTCGCTTAAAACTGTGCAATTACAGAGATTGGCGGTTGTTCAAATATTGAACAGAGTGAAAATGCTTCATTAGATCCATGATTATAAAAATTTCTGCCGCTTGCGAATGGAAGAAATATCGGAAATTAAAAAGAATCCGAAGGAAGCAGCGAACCAAAACTGGGCGCGCGATCACCCGTATTTTTGCGTTTTTATACAAAAAGGAAACACATAAAAAAAAGTTATTCAAACACGTTACATGTACACAAGAATCGCAAATACAATCGCAGACGTTTACATGTATAAATGGTTCATCTCCCATGTGTTATACGCGTGTTCTCCTCGCTTCGGAAAACTGTGATACTATATATATATATATAATATTTAAAATGAAGAATTGCGCTTGTTTTGTTTTATTTACTTTTTTTTTCATCAACGGGTTTGCGGGCAACCTTTTTTTTTCTCGTCTTGGGCCCACGTAGTTTGCTCGCTTATCTTTTTTATTTTTGTTGCCCTTAGTTTCCTCATACATCTCTGCTCGCAATATTTCTTAGATGTTTTTTTTCATCGATTTTCCCGTTTTACGTTACACGTTTATCCTTAATCAATAAAGTTGCAGTTAAATATTTGCACAAGTCGCATTAGCGATTTTTATAATAACATTACTTCCATTCGTCTCTCCCATTTCTTTTATATACAGATATCTCATCGAATTTCCTTTTTCTTTTATACACAATGTGTAAGTGTATGTGTGAGTGTGGATGATACAAGATGAAATGAAACATGAGCGTGTGTGAGCTTAAGTGTGGACCAGGGTTCTGTCTTTTCCCTTCATTAATCGAGCGAAAAGTCCGAACTGCTCGTCGATGCTCGCCGGCGCTCGGAATCGCCCTCGTTACTCTTTTCTGTTTCTTTTATTCGTAGGATCTCTTTTACCTTTTTCTTTCTTATCTCTGTTATATCATGAAAAAATATGACGTCTGTTATACACGTGATACTTTTTTCTACACTTCTCTGTCTCTCCCAATCATTCGCACGCACATTGTTCTCGCTCTCCCTAATTTTTGTTTTATTTTCAGTAGATTTTTCCTTTTTCTCTATCTATACTCTCGATCACTCGTTGAACTCTTGCAAAACTATATAATTGGTCACAATGCGCGCTCGCTCGGCCCCGCCAAACTATCTCCAGAATGCGTTCGAGAGTCGAAAAGTTTACGCGAAAAATTTTTCCAAGCGGGGTTTTCAAGCTCGTATAGAAGTGGTACAATTATATCAAGTTACGACTACGTTCTTTTATTCTTCTTCCCTGTTTTCTTTCTCTCTTTTGTTAAATCGATCTAGCTGTACAATTATTTAATTTAATTAAATGGACTGAAAGCGGCTCTCGACACTTACTATAATGCGAAAAAACAGCGTATTTGGCTACACACTACGTACCGGAATGACAGACAATTATTTTCCTCGAGAGCAAAGCTTTCGAGTCCGCGAAGCTGGATAAGCGCGGCGGAAATTGCATGCGCAATGTACACATCTGAGTGACGACCGATTCGAGCATCGGCGAATTAACATCGCGTGACGTTCTCGTATATACATATATATGTATATATATATATATATATATATATATTCATATGTACTCGTAATATTTATAATAATAGACAAAAAACGGCGTGGCTCGTTTTTTCTTATTTCGTTCAAATATGCTACTTCTACTTGTATCTCTTTGTGTTGCAATAATCTTTTTAAAAAGATGCATGTGCGTGAGTCCTGATCGTGGCGAGGATAATAATTTATTAATTAACAACAGTGCCTTTGGCAGAGCGCCGTTATACATCCTTACTTTTACTTCTTTTTGCCACGTTTCTCTTTCAGCGAGTTATATAGAATCGAAGGATCGACGTTACAAGCGTGCGCGTTCTCTTTTCTTTCACTTTTTTTTAATTTACTTCCTTTTACGCTCTAAGCTCGAGCAAAAATGAGATCACATTGAATCATACAAAAATAATATAACTTCAACAACGCGTCGGGAGGATATACGTACACGAGATCGTCGATTTACGCCACGCGTTTTGTCGGCCGTAACTTTAAAAGCACAAAACGGACGTTCTAGAAGTTTGCAGTCCCGTTTTCATTTTTATATTTCTCTTTAGCGGAGATGATCGTAAAGCGATCGCTCTTTAAGACGACGGATTTAACTATTTCTCGTTTATATCAGAAGCATTTGAATCGCGTGCGAGAAGGAGAAACAGACGTTATAGTGCGCGATCGCGTCTTGGTGCTCCGATTAGAAAGATGCCTTCTACACTTGTATACTTTATTAGTTTTTTTTATGTATGTTAGTTTCAATTGAATCGGCTTTTATTTTAAAGCTCGTTCGTGTTTCTTTTCGCAAAGGGAAAATCCACGTAAACCAACGATATACTTTGTTATTGTGCAAGAGAAATTTTATCGGTGTTTCATTTAGGTTGAAAGAAATAAAGCTGTTCCAAGTACGTTATAATAGCCCTAGACTTTATTTAATCAATGATGTATTTTTATATATAACAACGCTTAATTGACTTGATGTCTTATTACACTTGAGTCGAAGATATCTAAATAACAATTTTTTCACTTTGCACAATTGTCAATCGATATTACGCTCGCATACATACATAACAACAAAATGGCCGACGACGATTTTACAAAAAATAATAAACTGAAGATCATCGGGCGAAGATTCGCATATTCGGAGAATACTCGTCGAAAAGCGAACAATATCGTGTATATATATCGTCAACTCCGCACGCTCACACAGCGTTTTTACATACAAAGATGGAATAATAAAAAATTAATAATAATAATAATTAATAATAGCAATAATAAAAAAAACTTGCAACGAACGCAAAGGAAGAAAAATGTACAAAGTCGCAGAACCGGCGAGGCGAGAAAGTTTAGATCTCTGTTGGCTGCCGCTGAGAACGGCGACTTCCGCGCACTATGAAAGTAATAGACCTACGGCGCTTATTATTTTTTTTTAATCAAAGAACACATCGAAATCTACAATCGTCATACGAGCGCTCTTTCTTCCTTAAGTATATGCTACGAACGATGAAAATATAACGTATAAAAAAAGAAAGTAATGATAGAAGGAGAAGACGCTTAACGGCTAATATTTACACGCGGCTTAAAACGCATTACCTTCTCTGACAGTTTCATTTGCAGGTGGGAACACGCTTACGTACTTTTATTTTTGTCAATCTTTCGAAGAAAGTCGCTCTTAGCGAGCTTATCTGTGTTTTTGTTTTTAGTAGAATAATATATATAATATATATATGTATATATATTTATATTTATAGAGATTTCTTTCTATACTCATATAAAGGCTATCTTATTTACGATATCAATCACGTCACATCGATAAATATAAATCTTGGATCACAATCATTCGCGTACGGCTTTTTCATTTTTTACCACAAACCTTTTTCGCTTGCATATTTATATATATATAATATATTTTTTCTCCGTCAGCCAAAGGCCAGCGGATCGTTCGCGATACATATAAAAGTATAAAATATATCCAAGCACGCCAATCAAGGATGCGCCGCTCTAACTTGTGTGCGCCGCGATGCCGAATATATATGCCTGGTCCTTTCTTTTCGTCGGCAGTATATTTATATACGCGTCCGCGAGGGAGATGGATGCGTGCTTCTTTCGCGTGAATCATTTTGCGCTACTGGAGCGGCTTAGGAACGTAACGCGATATAGCTCGGAGAGATCCGCCGAATCGAGGGTGACTGTCGGAACGAACGTGGGGGCTAGCTTTCTTTGGAAGAAAATTTAGGCCGCGCACTCAACGCATAAATTAAAAAACAAATAAAACGATTAAATCTCGCTCTTTGTATCGCGTTCGATATTATTTTTCTCTTAAAATGCACCGACGCGCTAAAAAACAAGAAATTAAATTAAAAAATTTCATTTAGCACGTTTGTTCCGCGGCGCAAATCGTCGATTATGCGGAGCTCTCTTGGCGAACGCGAGCTAAGGAAACACTTGCGCGGCGCGACTGCGAAATGAAAAAAAAAGTTCCGCAATGAAGCGAGAGCCGAAGGAGACCGTCGACTCGATTCAAGGCGGGAATTGACGCGGCATTACGAAAGTCGAGCGCACAGCGGCACACTACCGTTCGCTTGACCGGGCGCCTCGATAAATCGTCGGATATCTTTCTCTTTCGATTTTTCTTCTAACGAACGATAGATAATAATAACGATTTAAAAAAAAAACGAAGAAGAAAGACGCGCTCTTAGATTACGCTTTAATTAAGTATCGACACTGCCGCGTGGCAGTCTTCGTTTTCTTTCTTTTTCGTCGTTCGATCGTTATGCTACAATCGTACTTGTTCCTCCTTTTTTTTGTTCGTTTTTTTTCCTGGAAAAAGTCGATCGCGTATATCACGCACGCACATATATACGTAAACATATAAAGACATACACACATTCGCAGGCACACATACGTACACGTAAACCTAGAGTCCTCACTAGCGAGTTTGCGTATAACCCTTTTTTTCAAACGAAAGAACTCTGAGACTTTGAGAATCAGAGTCGAAATGGCCTCTATATTTTTTTTGTGTCTCCGTTCGCCGCGCACACGGCGCTAATACAAAACAAAAAATTGGTTCTTTTGCGTATATGCGTGCAGTTCCTTAACATTCGTACTCTATAATTACAATATAATACAGTTTGTTTGTCATCTCATCTTATGTATAAAAAGGAGACCTAACTTTATCGCCCTCGCGCTCGAGTGGCGACACGAGAAAGTATATCGAAGTACATGTACAAGCTTGTACGTGTGTAGGTTCCGCAGGCTTCTTGCTACTTGTCGAGGCGAGTGTGCGGGACCACTGGGAAATTCATCACGTCAGGTCACTGTAAATACTGATCTACCCTTCAAATTGTACTTCTAACAGCTTTTACGCGCGTGTTTATTAAGAAATAAATGAATTAAAACGCTCTCGTTTTCGTTTAAAAATTGCGATGAAATTTCCGGTCCCGCACGTCCTCTGTGCTCGCACGAAAAATCCAAGCTCTTTATAAGAATATATAAGAGATTTTTTATAGTATTTCCCTATAAAAATATAGCATTGGATATTTCTATAAAAAGTTTGGCCTTTTCGAGTTAGCTCGACTGGACTATCTAGCGCTCCTGCATAATTTGAATTAAAATCTTTGATTAAAATCATGAAATAAAACTGACTCCGATTAAAAAAGAACTATTTACAGAATTATACTTTAAAAATTAAAATTTATCTTTAAAAAATTAAAATTTTAAAATCCGATGTGAAGTTAAAAAACAAATAAAAGCTACTCTATTCAAACTACTCAAAAGCGCTCTAGTCCTCGACTCTTCGAGTCCAGTCATTATCGCTAATGCTTAAACTCGCTCAGTCGTTGTAAGATACGCTGCTGGGCCAAAGCCGGCCTCACAACTGCTCGGACAGTATGATGACATGCACTGCCTGTATGTTGTTGTCGACCTTGCTACTGGGCCCGTTGACGCCTTGCTTGAATCCCTGCACCCTTGCCTCTTCGACGCTCTCCGTGGCCGTATGCTCGCAACCCTCAGCCTCGGCTCTCTCGCCTTCCGGAGCACCGGATCTCGTCGTCGACGTCGTTGTTGTCGCCGTCGCTGTCGTCGTCGTCGACGTGGTCGCTGTGCCATGAGCTTCGATCACATCAGGTATGTTGGACAGTGTCATAGTCTGACGGCTATCGCGCTGCCGGGGACTCAGTCTACCGAGACAGTCAACGACGCTTGACTTAACTCTTGCTGTTGGCGGTGGTGCCGGCAGATCGTCAGGCACGAGCGTCGTGATCTCGTCCTGCGCGAACTTAACCCTCGGCCCGCTCCTCGTTGGATTGTTATTGTTGTTGAGGCCGGTCTCGTTTTCGTTGGTAAGGGTGGAGGCCGTCGAGTCCTGAGATTCGAGGGTGGCAAAGGAGCGACGCCTGAGGAGCGCGGACTCGACAATGTCGGTCTCGGCACCGAGCAAGTGCTGCTGACGCTCGACCATCGACCTGGCGGTGGCCGCGGCGGCCAGTAGTTCATCGGAGGCGAGACCGCTACGATGGCACTGGTCCGGTATCTCCGGCACCGCCTCTAGCAGGCCCGAGCGTTCGAGTCGCCTCGATAGCGTCTCGGTTCCGGTGAGGTGCCTCGAGGACGGCTGCCTTATCGCAGGCGGCGGTGGCGGCTCAATGTCCGCGATCTCCAGGAGCCCGGACTTGTCAACCCTTCTGACGGATGTCGTCATCGGGGCTCCGTCTAGGGTATCCGTGGCGTTCATCCGGCTGGCGGCGCCACCGCCACGTGGTAGGGTGGCATAGTAAAAGGCGTTGTTAGAACTGACGAGAGGCTGATTAGTGACGGGCGAACGTAGGTAGCCAGTAGTCGGCGCGGGACTGGTGCTCTGAGGTCGATAAGGATCGCTCTCGATGACGATTTCCATATGATGGGGCGGCTGTTGTTGCTGCTGCTGCGACTGTGGCTGATGATGGTGCAGGGGGGCCTGCTGCTAGAGCCAGGTAGTGCGCGATTTTCCGGCTCGCGAGCCGGTGGGCTGATCTCAGACTATTATTTCACGAATGATGCGACGACCCCGGCTGTTCGGAGTCGAATAGCCAGACTCCAAGGACTCGTCGTACGACAGACTGACCTGCTGGGGTGGCTTACTGTCCTCGTCGTAGTTCTCTTGGTAGGGAAGACCTGACACATCGTACGGTGAGTCTGAAAAATAAAAAATAGAGAGATTGAATTTAACGTATATAAAAGGATTCGTGAGCGCTTGGGTTTCAAGCCCGATTTTCGGAGGGATTGCTCGAAATTGGAATTCGATACGAGAATGGTCGCGCCATTAGTATTTTAAATTTAATTTGCGAAATTTCCAAAATGTCTCTTCAATTTATCGGCAATTAATGCGAGTTGTGAAGTGCTACATTTCCAGTATATATTCCGTATACATTCCGATCGAATAATTTTGAAATAGTAGAATCAAATATCGTATAAAATAATTATATACTGATTAAATTTAAATGAAGCATTAAATTATAGCTATACTTTTCAATAAATTAATAAACCACCTAAATTAAATCCTTTAACATAACACGTGACCAAGTAATCTCCAAACCCCTGGCAGTGTACGCGTAGCCTGGGGGTACCTTGCATCAATCGTCGTGCTCCCAAGAAAGAAACAAGGTCCGAACAATTAGACCGCTCCACGAGTGTTGCATGTGTACTTGTGCGTGGCTTACATAACACAAGGAATACACAGAGACAATATCCAGCGCGCTACTAGGACAAATCACGTGTCTCCTAGAGTTAGCTACTCATGCATCGGATAAATTACACTGCAAATCTCGTTTCATTTGTCCGAGCGTGCGGAATCGGCTCCGGCTCTTCCTTTGTGTTTTAATTCGTTCGAACAACACACTAATCAACGCGCCATTTGCGACTGGTGGATAATGCCGAAGCGCGTCCGTGTTGGTTTTAAAGCGATTTTACGTCGCGCGTGTAGTGTCTGTGTGTCGAACTTTCAATCAGTTAAATGGGTAATCGGGGTGAGGAAACGCGCAAATGAGATTGTTTAATTAGTTGTCGTTATGATGCGCGAGAGGCAAACCTGGACGTTTTTCGAACTAATTGCTAATTAGACGCGATTAGAAAGCGAATCGGGATTTTGGATGTTTTAGCTGAATTTAATAACTGAGAATGGTGTTTGATAAGATTTTTGTAATTAAGACGCAATCAAGCGATTTCCAACGAGAGCACGAAATAATTCAATCTTAAAATTCCCAGCTAGTCTCTACGTAACGACCAGCCGATTTTCCGGAAAAACGTGACTTTTCCCGAGCTTGCGCAGCTGCGCAAGCGGCTCTAAAAATAAGAGAAGCCGCGCGAAGCGGCGATTAATTGAGAGAAAAGCCAGCGCAGCGCTGATTTTCCACTGTTTTGTACGCTCTCTCTCGTAACTATTATTACCTCGCGGACACAAAAAAAGCGACCGCAAGGGAAAAAACGTAAAAAATATAAAAAAAAGAAAGAGGCTATACTGACCGACATGCTTCTGGGACTTGACGACCGTGGCGAAGGGCTCGCAGAACTGCTGCCGACTCAGGTTGTGGCTCTCCCTGTAATCGTCGCGCTGCGGCAGGTAGTGCGGGTGGGCCGGGTAATCGGACTCGGTGGTCGCGTAACCGCCCATGTCGTACGGCGTGCCTACTACACCGCCACCCACGCCTACCATGCCGACTTGGCCGGCATTAACGCCGACCCCGTTGGCTGCTGCAGCCGACTTCATCTGCCAGATCGAATCCTGGGAGTTGACGGAGCCACCGTTGTTCGAGTTCGAGTAGCTGTTTTCCATGTAGCCCATGTTGACGCCTGTGGATTAATTATAAGAGATCGTTATAATTTTTTTAATGGTAGGTTTGAGGAAGAGAATTTAGCGGAGGGATAAAATGGTTTAGCTTGCAAAAAAAGAGTCGGGCCATTTATAATGATAAATTGAAAAAGTTGTTAATTTGATGAATGTTTTAGGGATCTATTGGATTGAGTTTACGTATAGCAAGGGAAAGAGGTGAAAAAAAGTTTAAGGTTTAGAGAGACAACTTGACCGAGGGAATTAATATCACTTCATCAAAGCGGCAGCAGAGTTTTCTTAAAAGCCGCTCGACGTCAGCTGCTTTACCCACTCAATAATTGCTTGTGTAGAGGTACGCGTTCAGTTTCATTTTACCAGCTTTACCCAAGTCCGGGATTTACGTGTCGAGCGGCTTATTTATGCGTTCTACGATTTGAAATGCAAGCTGCACGCTTTGAACAAGTTTCCGTCTGATAGCGAAGTTCTTGGAGAAAAAGGATTGAGGTGTTTTTTATTTATTATGGACAGAGATTTTCAGGCTTCCGTAAGTGGCATGCTTTAAAGAGAATTACGGAGTTTTGATTAATGTTGCACACTGAAGCTCAGTAAAACTTCGAATATTATCCTGTCGAATCAATTTTCATAATCAATTTTCTTAAAGTGTCCAGACATAGGAAATTTATTTTTAATTCAACAGTATAATTCGACAATTAAAAATACTACTTTAACATCACATCAAAAGCACCGACCCCCATCAAACACACAAGCCAATTCACCCGCACGACAATAGTAAAGCCGTGATCATCTTCAATCACTCCATTCTCACCGATCTGTCATCACCTTCCTACCACAATGCATCAAAGAAGGGGGATTAGTAATTCGTTTATTAGCGATCCACAACAGCGTTACAAACACCAAGTTAGTAATCCCAAGAAGACCAATTACCATTATTCTCACCATTGATGTTATGATTGGGCTGATGATATCCGTATCCAGGCTGGGCGTAAGCCGGCGTCTTTGAGTCCTCAAGGGCCAGCGCATGGTCCAGGCTGTGCTCCAGAGCTTTGTTCTCAGCGTAGTAGGGCGGCGGCGCCTGAGTCTGCTGCCCGTTGCCGGTAACCAGGCTCGGTCGTACTCTGCAATTATACCAAAGTAGCCCGTTATCTCTCTCCTCGTATATATACGCACTACTACACGAGTTATTTGATTTATCGTGGCTTTAATTAAAAGCGCCGCTGATTAATGAACGGCGCGTATTAGAGGCTCGGATAAAATTCACTTTGAACTTTCTTGCCTGCGCGCGCTAAGATTGACGTATAGGAAAGCGCAAGAGCAAAACTTCGCTGTGTATATCTGGGATAACAGGAAACGACGCTGAGTGCGTAATGCAAGAGCGCGAAGTAATGAATGATGCCGCGAGAGCGCGATGAGTAACGTTATTATTACAGCGAGGCTGGACGGGTTATTATAACGATTATTGCTCCGCGAATTGATAAGCTACTTTTCTTACTGATTTACTTATAGGAGAGCTTATACTACATTTATTCGTCTAGTTTTCCAGTCTTATACTAGTGAGGACCTGAGATTCGTTTATAAAGCCTTCATTTTATAAACTCGGAGAAATTCGCACACCGTATTAGCGATAAATAATTCTCGAAAACAGCTCGCGCTTGCAGTGATCATTGCATTTTAGCGCGCAATTTTCCCGATCCCGCTGAGAAAAGGCGAGCGTGAGGTAGCAAGAAGTCCGGGAGTCTTTGAACTTATTAGATATCCTCCCCGCTCCCCCCGGCCGCCTCTTGCTCAGACTCGGCGCAAAAATACCAGCTTTTGTTATCGCAGCGAAATCACGAGAGCCGTCCCTTCCTCTCTTTTTCAGGGAAATTCTTCGATAAGAAATATAAGAAGACGCAGAGCCTGGATCTATATAGCTTGGAGAAAAATTGCATCTCCTCGCCCGGAGGCTTGCGCCGCACCCGCCTAACGAGATTGCAAAGGATACCGACTCAGCGCTGATCGAGTTTTCATCCTCGACTCGACTCTCTCTCTCTCTTTTTCTTTTGCTACCACTCCGAAATATAACTCGCGCGCCTTAATCGAGCGTCTTTGTGGCGCGCTCGAGGATCCAGAGAGCGGGTTTAATGGGGCTTTGAATTGCCGGGCGCCAGCGCAAGTTCGCGCTCTGTGTTTAAAGGACGAGCGAGAGAGGAGCGTCTTTTGACGAATGGCGGGGGAGGAGCGAGATTTGTGCGGAGATTCTTTTGTAAACTTTGATAAACGGATTTGAGAGCGAGAGCAAAAGAGAGGGAGATAAGGAGGAAAGTTGCCAGTGGAGGATGATACAGTGCACGGGAAAGATTTTGCCTGCGTTTACTGAAAACGCGATTGAATTTTGCTGGACGCTTATATTTAGTGAATTATAAAATGGAAATCTGAATAAATAAGAGGTAGCATAAATGAAAATACAAATCCGTATACTAATTAATTTTTTCGACGATCAACGTTTTTTTTTACCGGCGACTGAAACAGCAGCGGAAATTAGCGGCTCTACGTCGCTCTATACGCCACCTGAGATTACTGTCTATACCTTTACCCGCGTTACAAATTATCGTAATAAAAACACGCTCGGCTCCCTCATTACGCTCGCGTAATCACAGTCCATTTTATCCCCCCCCCCCTTGCCCTTCTCTCCGACTCATCCCGTTTTAAAATTCCGGAAGTTACAATTCTCAAATAAGTCAACGACGCCCTTCAAAAAGTCTCCGCATTACGTGGGAAATCAATTTTTGCTCACGGGACAGGCTTGCGTTTACAACGCAGAAATTTAACAACGTCGCGTAGCTGATCGTCGTGCCGATTATCCGGTTCGCCGGAGGCGCTCTGCAGCTTCTTGAAAATCGAGTTTCCTCCTTCCTGTCCGCGCGCAAGCGCGTCTTCCAGCAGATTACAGAGAGGCGGGCACACGTAGATTGCCTCGTAGAACGGGGGACGTATGCAGCCGCTTCGCAAATGCCCCGAGTATCGGACGTCGCACGCTCTCAGAGGATCTTTTACCGGCCTTTTTTCTCTCTTACTGGATGAGCGCTATTTATGTACTGTATTAGGTTATTGTTTCTTTTTTCGTTTTTCGGACTGATCGTACTTTCTTTGGGAATTCTCGTGAGAGTTTAATATTAGCGTTGGATGAAAAGAAAAAAAGCATGATTACATTTTCGCGCAATACGCGACTGCCTGTTTAGCAACGAAGGAATAACCACGTAGTCCTCGCAGCTCTAATTAAAACAACGGTGTGGAAGACCGAGATTAATACGCGACGCATAAGAAGCGAGAGCCGTATTCAGGCTAAAAAAATTTCCGCGAGCAGAAACTTGCGTAATTAAACGCACGGAAATTCATCCGAATAAACAACGCGCTCGGCGCGTCCTTCTTAAAAAACGCGTCTCTCCTTAATCCCCGCCGACTGTTTCCGTTCTTTTTTCCTTCCTTTCCAGGTGCACGCATCCTCATTTCGCGCATATTCCCACCTCGAGCAGCTGTGACACTTCCATTTTGCGCTTTACGATCCTGCTCAGAGATGCAAGCAGTAAAAGCGCGCGCTGGAGATGCACTTAGGGATTGTGTCCGGCTCGGTGCGAGATCTGACTTTGAAATTTTTTTCATATCGTGCCCAACGGAGCTGCGGCTCTCTCGAGAAGAGCAAGTTTACCACGGGCAGGAGCGCTAATTCTTATATATATGTACTTTCGAACGCGAGAGCCGAGTTATGATTGAGTTGATGAAAACCGCTGCGGGTTCGCACACCACGGAGATGCTCATTGGCTTTTTTTTTTACTTTCAGAATTTTTTCCGAGATGAGTTAAACGCGAGAATTAATATCACCGAATTGCCGAGAGCAATGTTGTCTTGCAGATCAGGCCGGTTTTTGAACATTGATCACTCGCATAAGTGATTATCTGTCTCCTAACGATTCTTGTACGAACGCACGGCAAAAAGCGAAATGCTATTTATTCTGGGTAAAAGTAACTAGCGAATAAATCATTCAAAGCTGTCTTCAAAGCTAGCGTCATTACGCAAGAATCGCTCTGGTCTTGCGCGCACGCAAGACAAATGCAAAGAACTAGCGGCGTATATTACGACTGGCAAAAGTGGTGCGCGCCCGCTGCAAAGGGCCCAACTCGCGCAAAAAATGACCTAGTTTCCTAATGACGTATGCATAATGAAAAGCGAGCGCTTCGGCTGGTACTTTTCAACGAGTTTTCAACAAAGCGCGCGCACGGCAAGATCCGAGTTGAAATCTTCCATACTTATATCGCGTGCGTATGCTCGCGCATTCTTGCAGCGAGCACGAGAAAGTTTTGTTCCTAGTAACCGGTGGAAACTGAAAGAAGGAGAAGAGAGAGAGAGAGGTAAGTTTTAATTCCTCCTGGTACTTACGCATTCGAATCCATCTCGTAGTCTTTGGCTTTGGCGGCGTGCTTCCTGCGGCAGCGGCAGAACAGCAGCAGTAAAGCGGTGAACAATAGGAACACGGCACCGCTCACCACCAGGGCAATTAGAGTTGGAGTTGCCAGGGCGCCCGCTTGAGCTATGTAAGACGGACCGACTGTAAATATTAATGATTTTATCGTTAGATCTTGGTCTATTTTCTATACCCTATTTATTGTTTTCGTGGGTAGGGAGACTTCGGCGCCAAGTAGGCGCGAGGATGTGGTAAATATTGGGGAACTTGGTTTACTTTGGCTATTGACTCTCCAGCTATAGATTATCGTTTATTTCGGAAAAATACTATGTGTACGGAGGACAGTTTTATGCGGTATGAATAAACATGCGTAAATCCAACGTGTTTTTGGCAGGATCTGAAGAGGATGATAATCCAGGCTAAATGATAATCCACGTTAAATTTACACATGTTTATTTACATTGAGCAAATCGACTTAAAGAAAATCGATGTATCTTTGTTGCGCTTTTTTATTCATTTAAAGAAGAATTAAATAGACTTGCTAATAACACTGCATGTATAATTAAAAAGTATGACAATTAACGGCGTACGATTCTTAATGGTAATTGATATATTGCATTTCTCAGCTAACATGGGAGTTTACCTTCTTATTTTAAAAAACTTTACAATGAAATATTATACTACTTTGATTTTTCACAAGATTTAAAATAAATATTTAAATTGCTTAATTTGAAATGACGTTGATTTTTAATATCGAAGAATCAAATACTTAATATTTTATCGAAGACTCATAATAAGTTATTATTCATTATTAATGCTCATATTCAAATAAAACTAAAGTCTTGTAATATCAAAAACTAAAAATGAAAAAACACTAATAAATCTACTTACTTTCAGCCTCGAGGTAATCTCCGCACCTTTGGCGATCCGCCTTCAAACAAAGCCTCACGCGTATCCTGGGTTCGGAGCTGGAGGCAGCCGGATCGTCCAAAATTCCCTCCCTCTGGGTGTTGGCACCTCCGAGGACCTCGAGTGGCCAATCCTCGACGATACGCCAGGTGTTGTCGGAGCCCGAGTCTGATTTTTCAATCGAGGCAACTAACGATAGGCAGGTAGCGCCGACATGAATACCCAGGGTGGCGCCCTCCGGGTCGTAGGTCACACGCAGAGGCGTCGGGATTTTGGCTACCGCGGTGGTCGCAGTTACTTCGTCCGAGTAATCCGAGTGATTATTCGTATTGTATACTTTTACCTGGAGAAAAAAGCGGACAGTTTGTGTTTATTTTGTTGCTGAATTTTTATACAATTGTTTTTCTTTTGATTTAGTTTGTTTGTTGAAAATCTCGGAAAATAGTCTGGATAGATTTTTTCCCATTCTCGAAAGCGAATATAGAGTTTATAAAAATATAATAAAAACACGAAAGTATTTTTATTTATTTCGTAACGCGAAGCTCGATAAAGCTTTTATTGACAGGCGAAAGGGAATAAAAAATGTAACGCATCCCTTTTTAGCGAAGATAAAATTATTCAGACGAAAAATATTTAAAATATATGAAAAGAGATAACGCATCGTTCATTTTAAAAATAATCGAAAAAGAAAATTACCGTGCCTCGTTTTTCCATCCGAAATTCCAATTTTCAACGTTTAATCAATTACGTAAATTTTGACAAATATCAAGCAGATAATGCGACTCACCTTGAACGAATATGTCTGATGCTGCTCCAGATCGGAAACATTGCAGGGATTGGACCTTTTACAGGGGAACTCCTGCCACGTGCCGGTCGGTCCTCGTGGCTGCTGGCAATCCGAGGCGATAACCTCATCACCTCCCGCTATCCTCCTATACGATACAAAGTACTTGGTCATCGGCAGGCCGCCGTCAAAACCAAGGTCCCAAGCCAGCGTGACGTACGTTGGTCCCACGTCGACTGACCTGATGTTCATTGGCCTTTCAGGTGCTCCTTTAGGCT
Source organism: Eupelmus urozonus (assembly GCA_900480035.1). NCBI lineage: Eukaryota > Metazoa > Arthropoda > Insecta > Hymenoptera > Eupelmidae > Eupelmus > Eupelmus urozonus. The sequence goes on along the minus strand of UELX01000235.1, from coordinate 67,203 downwards.
GCAGCTTAATAGTGGATACAGTGTTGCCTTGAGCGTTAGCCGCGCGACAGCTATAGTCTCCGTAGTCGGAGTCGCGGATGTTGGTGATCTTGAGTACGGAAGTATATACATCGTAGTTGTCACTAGTCGTCGAGATCTCGTAGTGCCCGTCGCTGGACGAGCCCTGAAGCGACGCTGCGTTCGTACCGAAGCTCCACTGGAACTCGGGCTTGGGCCAGGCCTGCACCTTGCAGGTGACGTTAGCTGTCTCGCGCAGGTTGTTGGCCACCTTGTCGTAGCGGTTGAGAACGATGGGCGAATGCTCGACTTTGAGCATCATCTGGGACTCGACCTTCTTCACCTCGTTGTCGAAGACGCAGGTGTACTTGCCGCGATCGTTGGCTATGATCTTGTCGGTCTCGGGTCGGGCGTTGCCCAGGAAGCTGAGGGTTGAGTTGACGGTGACGACACGGCCGCGGCCTTCGGACGCGGTGGTTGTTACCTTGTAAAGGCTCTGGTCAGCGGTGAGCTCGAGGTCGTCCTTCAGCCAACGGACGGAGGGACGAGGTTTGCCCTGGGCTACGCAGGACACTTGGAAGGAGGACTCGCCGACCCTGGTAATTAAATCGTGGATTAGTTTTGTAGGTAGGCTTTGTTTGTTTATTATTATTACTGCTTAGCGAAGAAATAATTATAAATTCATCGGAAACGTTTGCCTTTTGGTATTTTATTTCGTGGAGCTACAAAAAGCCAATTACTTCTATCGAGTTGCAATGTAATTAATTTAATTCGCGCAATTAGAGGACAAAGATGAGTCATTGGAAGCGAGATGCGCTTAAACGCTCAAGCCTTTTACGAACGACAGCGCATTTCGACTCGGTGGTGCGCTTGATTATATATGCGCGATGTCGCTTGATTCGCACAATTGATGCGCGCGCTCTTCAGCACTGTAATTGCCGAGGATATAATTGAAGCGCGCTCGAGGAACAGCCCACGTAGGTTTATTTATATAAACTCTCAAAAGGGTCGTGGGTGCATAAGAGAGCTGCAAGTCCCTTCGCCGAGGACCTTGAAAACAATTACGCTGTCGTGTGCTTATATGTTGGGAAAGATCATACGTAAGCGAGTTGCGGGTATGAGTAATGTGTCATTAAAATGCATGCACCATCCAGCGCAATTATTAAGAAAGCTAGACATGACCTGGGCCTGATGCTTATCCTGAGGGATATGAACTCTCTCACGGTTATTATGTATCATTAGTAATTTTGAATATTATTAGCATGCTAATTACTTTGAGAAAAAAAGAGAGCTGGTAGTTGAGGGAATGTATATATACTGGGTTGCACGAGACAAAAGTTTATTTATTTAGTGCAGCAGCATAAGGATCGTGATGCAATTATAATATTTTCTTAATTAGATGTCATGAAGAGTAAATAAAAAAATCATCAATTTATTTTAGATAAGAGCCCTCATGTATTAAGGGACGCGAACGTAGTTTCAAGATGACACCATTTGATATCGTTCTTCCTATAATCATATTATCTATTAAATTGTCATCGAATCGATGCAATCTAGCTGACTGAATATAAGTATTGATTTAAGCTCCAACTGTCGTAATAAAATAGAAATTCTGTAATTCGAAAATAAGCATGATTAATTAAATGTCGTAAAAGAAATAACAAAAAGAAATTTTTCAGTAGTGTTCCATTAAAATTTAATTTATTATGGCGTATTAAGGCAACTCTTGGAAACGTATCCAACTTATTATTTTCTCCTTACTACTAATTTCAGTCCTACGATTCTTTCAATCATAAAAATATCTAAAAGTACTCACTTCCTGGTGACATGAGGCTGGAGCTTGATCAAAATCTTGGGAGATTGGTGCACGGTCAGATTGACCGAGGCGGCCTCGCCATTGCCGATCTCGTTGAAAGCGTGGCACCTGTATGTACCCTCGCTCTCCAGATGCACCGAGTTGATCTCGTACTTGGATCCAAAATGCTCGGTCGACGGGATTCCAGCCTCGCCCTCGCGCGACCACTGGAACGACGGCTCCGGATATCCGGGCGGATTGGCGATACAGGTGAGGATGACTTTCTTGTTCTCGATGGCGACCGGCGAGTCGGGAGTGATCCTGGCTGGTCCCGGCTTATGGCGCACGCGGATCTCGACCCTGGAGCTGGCCGAGTGGTTTTTCCGCTCGCCGTTCGACGGGTGGATCGAGTTGATGGCGCGGCAAGTGTAGTTGCCCGCGTGCTCGGCTGTCACCCTGATCAGTCGCAGGATCGAGCCCTCCACACGGAAGTCTGGCCGGCCTGCGTGAGGGAGAAGCGCGTTTTTCAAGTTTATATAAATTGAGCTCGGGTAGATAAGGCGAACTGGGTTAGGCATTGGATAGGTGGATATGGGGGATGGTGATTAAATTGGTTGTGCGTGAGAGAGGTCGATGTAATTTGGGATATGGATGGGGAGGACTGCGGAAAGCGCTGGAGAGTTGATGGGAGATAATTAATTTAGATTCGATCTCTTGGAAGAGGGGCTCCTAGAGTGTTTTTAATTACTTTATCACAGTCATTTATCAATTTAGCTGGCTTTCAATGAATTTTGAGAGGAGCTGGGGCAAGCGAGGGGAAGTATTTATTATGAATGTTTTGCAATAGTAAAAGCCCGACAGAAAGATTTGCGTTATTTTTTAATACCAGCTATTGATTCGAGTTTAAAAGGAGGAAAAGCAATTTTTCACTCATTAGACATGAACACATTTAATTTTCCTTAATTCACAATCGATCGCTCGAACTAATAAAAATAACAATCAATTCCACTTCATCTGAAATTTACGCGCGGCTCCGTGATCCAGAAATGAAAAAGCAGGCGGTATTAATAAAAAAGAGCCCTTACCTTCGCGAAGCCACTCGATCTTAGTGGGCGGAGGGTTGGACGAGACGTTGCAGTGCACGGTGATGCTGTCCTCGACCTCGGCAGTCCTGATCCTCTCTCCCTCGATAGACACGCTCGGCGGGTAGAGCACATCCAGCTTCAAGAAGCTCTCTCCCTTCTTGCTCAGTCCGTTATCAGCCTGGCAGGTGTACTTCCCGGCGTCTTGCAGCGTCACCTTCGGTATCACGTGGTTAAACGTCGTGGCGACGAAGATGTTGTCCTTGAGCCACCTGACGGTGCCGACGGCCGGCTTGGAGTCGACGTTGCACTTGAGCGTCGCCATCTGGTTGACCTCGACCCTCAATGGATTCTCAGTGCCGACTGACACGCGCGGGTAGTAGTGGACGTCGAGGGTCACGCTGGCCGAGAGCGTCTCTCCTGCCTTCATGGCCCTGTTCCTCACGACGCACTTCAAGATCGACTTGTCGTCCTCCTTGCTCGGTATCAGCACGTAGTTCCTGCCCGTGTGGACGACGCTCATGGAGTTGCCTCGGTACCACCTGACCTCGGGCTCGGGGCTGCCTCCGTTCGTGTTGCACTGCAGCTCGAGCTTCTCGTCCTCTTTAGCTACGGCGGATACGGGAGAGATGGACGGCGGTCCGGGCGCTCTTAGGACGGTGAGCGTGATGTTCTTGTGGTAGAGGTTCTCGCCGGTGCCGGACATCTTGACCCTGCACTCGTACTTGCCGTTGTCGCGCTCGTAGGAGACGTTGCGGATCTCGAGGTCGTAGCGGCCCTCCTCGGGCCGCATGAAGACGCGGTAGTAGGGCGCCAGGGCGGTCTGCTCGATGGCGGCGTTGTCGTGGACATTGTTCGTGTGCGTCAGCCAGAAGAAGGTGGCGTTCTCGCGCGGAGGGGCGAAGCGGCACTGCAGCAGCACCGTCGAGCCCTCGTGCGTGTCCACCTGCGTCTCCTCGGCGCCTCGGGCACGAGTTACACCTGTGAATATGAAAGGTGAGAGGATGATTAGAGAGCTGGTTTGGAAGAGACTGCGACGAGGTGGTTTTTGTTTTGAAAATACGGTAAGACAGCTGGGAAATAAATAATGTTTGGGGGTCATTGTGAGGAGAGTCGGCTGAGCGCGGAATGCAAAACAGACGAGGTATATAATACTTAAGATGTGAGCAATAAGTTCTTAAGGCGCGTTTGTCTTTGCGTTGCATTGATATTTGTGTTGTTTTGTGCTACTTTATAAGGCCTTGATTCTTTGGTAAATATTTCTTGGGACTGATTAAATAAATTACTTTCCTCGGGAATTAACGGATTATTTACTGGTGCAGTAAGAAAATATTTATCGAGTCTGGCGAAAATGTACTTAAGAAAGTAATTTGTTTCAGCAGTCCCAAGGAAGGGTTTATTTGAATTGAGTTCTGTTTGAATTTTTTCTTAACTCTATAACCAGCCAACTTTTTCTTGACTTTCGGAAAAGTAAGAGAAACTATTTCATCGCGCGCTTTGCGCATAAACTTTTCTAATTGTGCCGTGTCATTTTTCCTGATAAAAAGTGCGCGCGGCGCGCTTAAAATTAAATATAAAATTGAAATTGTTTTGAAATTCAAATGAAAAAGAAACGAAAAATTAGAAATAAAGTAGAAATATCCTCCAGTACGCGTACGAAAACAAAGTTGAACGAGCAGCTTTCCAAACGCGATAAATTCAGCCCCCGCTGCTGAACAATCAGATTTATATGACTTTCAATAGGCGCGCTCGTTTTTTCCAGAGCGCCTCTAAAAAGCCCCGGCCGTCATGTCTACGGCAATGAATACGACCCCCGGCTAAACTTCTCCTCGACGTCCAACATCGCTAATCAAGTAACTTTTCCGCCCCGCCCAGGCCGCCGGGCAGAAAAAGGCATCGCCGGGAATACTAAAGTGCGCACCGAGAGGCTCTCGCATTAAACGCGAAAATAAAGTAGCGCAAGTGTATACATCGATCCCCGCGTAAAAACCATAAACGAGAAAAACGGACAGTGCCCGCGCGCTGCTTATAAACGGCAAAGTCGAATCGTCGGAAGCGAACGAATTAAAAAAAAAAAGCCGTCTCGCGAAATCTAAAAGTAACAGCCGCCATCTAAAGCGAGCGCGCGGCGTTACAGCCCCAAGGGGGAGGAATAAAAAGGAGAAAAAAAGGCTCGCCGAGAACGAGAGCCGCTTGCGCGTATAACAATCGCGTCCTTACGATTGCCGGGCTCGGGATGTCGCTGCAACGAGGCACTTTTGACGTAGAGCGAAGAGAGCGAACGGAAGCTCAGCTCTCTTCGCGTAAACGGCAGCGCGTCGTTAGGCGAGACGGCAAAAAGCTCGCGTGCGCGCCGGATTCTTTACGACGACACTTGGCCCGTTATCGCTCTCCTTTATCGGGGCGCGAAGTATCGAGTTGCGCGCTTGCCGTCAAAGAGAGAGAGAGAGAGAGAGAGGCGCAGGCAAAAAGCTCCCGGACGAGAAACACGAAACAGGCGGGTTGCTCGTCCTTTTTCCGCTGATGCTTCTCTGTCTCTCTGCGCTCGCTGCTGTAATCGGCGACTGGTGTATTATATCGGCGAGGATTAGAGGATCGCTGGGTTTCATGATGAATGGAGATGAGCCTGTTTGCGAGCGAGGAGCGATAGTGTGTGCATGCGCGAGCGCCGGTGGTATATAGGGAGAGAAGTTCGCGTTCCGGATGTTTGTCTTGCGAACTGGGTGCTTTATGATTGTGTTTTGAGGACGGGAGCATTGGAAACGGGCCAATGCCTCGGCCTTTTGTTTTCCTTTTTTTGCTGGGGGCTGTTGCAATAAATACGGGGCTTTTGCTCTCTCGCGTCTATTTTCGCTGAGGATTTCGTTGCGCGAGTTGCGGGAATAATTAGCGGATAGAAAAAGTCTTGGGCTTTTGTTCGGGGGATAATAAACAAGAGTAATCAGGGAAAAAGGAACGTGGCCGGGTGTGCATGTGATTACGGAAACAATGGGGAGGCTGGAACTATATGCTTTATTTTAAGCGACTGTCATTAGCGGACGCAAAATATTTATCGTTCCTTATAGGCTTCTTTAATGCCGGCGTTCTTATCTTAACAATGTATATCGGCGAAGTCCGGAGCAATGCAGTAATGAGAGAGTTCGTTTTCATTCAGCGCTGGAAAAATGGGTAGAGACGTCGAATTCGACGTTCCGCCGAATGAAATTGCTATCGACTCTCTACTATCCGCTCTTTAGCGAGGCAGTGGAACTCGCAGCTTCGATAATATTACCAAGTAATTACGTACATTAAATAGAGCTTTAATGAGAGCCTCGGCTTGCGAGGAGCTTAGAAGCACCGGCAGAAGGATGGAGCTTTTTATTAAAAAGAGCACTGATTTCCCTTTGAAAATTTTAGCGAGTTATTAATCATTTCTGGTAAATCATAAAAAATTGAAATATGAAACTTTATGTTTTCTATCTGATTTATAAATAAATACGTTTTCCAGAAACTTTTTTATATTTTTCGCGGAACAGTTACATTTTATGCAGATTTAATAAACAAATAACGCCAATATATAATATTCGCTAAAATTTATGAAATTACTTTAACAAACGATTCCGCTTATTCGATCTTTACATCCGCAGATTCCAACAAATTAAACAGAAAATAAATTCGCCTACAGGTACAAAAATATTTCCACGCACATCCCAACCTTTACCGTAGACCCCCCCCCCTTTCAAAAAAAACCTAAAGCGCATTCAAACGTCCCGCGAAATCCAAATTCTCCTTACATAACAGTACAACCGCTACACGCTGCCGGAGCTCGAAAATCCAGAAATCCCAAGCCATGCATCGTGTCGTAACAGTAAAACTCACCTCGGCGCGACCTGTCTCCGCGCGAACTCGCATAGCCACGCGACATCCTTGAAAAAAAAAAGCCGCGCGCACGATTCTCAAAGCGCATCTTCCCTCCTCTCCGGCACATATCGAAAACCGTTTTCCGAGGATCGCTTTTACCCGCGGGCTGCCTTTTTCTGGCACGAGGAACTGTTATATGCGCGCGTCTCAACGGGACGCGTATTAAAGCTGCACGCGCACATACATGCGAGAGTAAAAAAAAGTGCGCGAGGCTGTACCGTTGCGCGCGAATCTTGCGAGTCCGTCTTCTCACGCGCAGTGGCGAGCGAGAGGAGTAAGAGAGGGGGAGGCGATGCGCTGCGATGGTGGAGGGGAGTTACGTTTTTGAGAAAGTTGAGAGATTTGTGTGATGTTGTCGAGTTTAGTGGTAAAAGTGGAGTTGGTTAGTTTAATGACTTTCATGCCGCTTAATTATGTCATGAAACGGGCAATAAAAGTGCACGCGACCCCGAAGACTCGGGCAATGTATCTGGCCGGCAGATCTTGGCGATGGCTGGCAATTGTTGAGGGCGCGCAGTTAAAATTAATCAAAGCGCAATCTCGTTATTTATTTCTGGTGGAGCTATTGGTTTAATGTTTATTTTCTGCTTTTTAATGGATAATTGCTATGCTTTCACCGGGACATGGTTATTTATCGATTAAAGTGAGATTCTATTATTGGCATCGGTAAATTAGAAAGGTTCATATTTTATTAAATTACGACGTGATTTTAATTCAATAAGAAATTTTATTTTACAAACGTAATTTATTAGATTGTGTGATTAAGACAATAAAGTTACAGCCAACTACATTTACCTATTTTCTCAAAAATATAGAAGCAAAGGTATATATAAGAAATGTAACAAGAAGTCTAGAATAGCCGCGACCCAGACGATTCTTTTCATAAAAAGTTAATTACCAAACCATTACAATTAAGTTCTATCATTATAGCTTGAATCCTACACTTCACCGCGTGTATAAAAAAAAAACTAGACGTCCGCTAAACCGAAAGTCTGAAAACCTCCTCAATTATTCAATTATCATTCACCAATAACCTTAGAAAATAATAACCGCCAACGTAAAAGTCACCATCACGCCGATCGAAATCGAATTCCCGTTCCACTCTCTTCAACTCAACCCCAACGACGCGATAAAAAAAATCGATTTTCCAAAACTCATCTCTCCCGCTACACCCAATCAAGAGCCCATTTACACCAGCAGCAGACAGAGAGCCGTATGTGGCAACAATATGCCCGCGCACGTATCGAGCGCGGGCGCAAAATTGCTAGCCTCAGCTGTATATTCAGGCGCAAAAAATAATCAATGGCTCGCGTATACACGTAAGAAGCGTGCGGAGAGAGACAGCGTGCGCGTATGGATCGGGTAAACCGAGAATAAGAAACGAGCGCCGGTGTCGGCGGCTTCGAGTGTCCCCGAAGCGCGCTTCGGAATATGTGGGTCGGCCGATGGGTCGCGTAACGGTACGCCGACGTGCGCCGCTGCCTTTCTCTTTTTCCGCGTGTAGAGAGCTATATGCACAAGTCGACGGCTACCCCCTCTCTCTTCTCGCGACTCGATCATCGCTGAGTATATAGGTATGCAAGAAGTCAATGGCCGATTTTCGAGCTGCGAGTGTGTACGCACTTTTTGAGAGGCTACGCAGCGAGCGTAGAGTTCGAATGGTAGGGTGTATGTGTGTGAGTATGGAAAAAGTGTATGGTGAAGGTATAGGCGGGTTCGACGTATTGATTTTTCGATGATCCGTGACGTTTGGAAGGGCTTTTGGAGGAGCGGCCTGATGCTCTTGATATCCGATCTTTTTGGCTTTTTTTTTTGAAATTTTGAAGAGTCGATAGATAGAGTGGGTGATGGAACGGCTGGGCGTTTAGTACAAGGTGAATTATATATACATCGATTTGTCAAAAGATACAAGGGGGCGATAAATAAAAGGGGAATAAAGAGTAATAATTACGTTTTGTGACTTTTTTTATCTGTCGAGCATCGCGCGAGAAGCAAAAAAATATGACGTAGCGTTTTTACGCCAGCCCGATGCTTTCCATGAAAATTATTCATGGCCATAAAAATATCTGAGCCCGGCAGCGCGCGCAGTAAGAAAAGTGTCATATTTGCTGACTACGCGGAAACAAAAATTACACCGGCGCAGATCGGGAGGGGAAAGTTGTGCACTTTCTTTTTATACGACCGAGCGCGAGCCACCGGCGCTGACCCGCATATACAAATTTTTATATAATTCGTCAGCGCCAGCAGAGAAAGACTAGAATCACGCGTATAACCCGTCGTCACCGGGCCGTGCGTAACTCGCCGAATGCTTTCACCGGCATTTTTCTGCCCGATATATTCCCTCGCATCCGGAAATTAACGAAACTCGCGCCGATTTTTCGATATTCAAGGCACGCGCCGTGAGGACGGTAAATAAGGCAGCGCGTGCGCGCGAAAGGAAAAAAAGCAAGAGAGAGAGTATTAAAAGTGTATCGCGCGATTCGGTCGGCTACGCGAGCGCGCGAGAGAGAGAGAAAAAATAGCGAGTGACACAATTACGCGCTAGGCGCGCCGGCCGACAATGGCTTTTATAGCGATAAAACGCGCGCCAGACGAGGCAATTTTGTTTGTTCCGATGCGCGCGCTTTGTCGAATTTCCTTCCTTTTTCAATTGCTGATGCGTGCGCCAGCTGAGTAATTCGTTTTTCGCGCCGCGGCAATTTATGTGCGCGCGCGCGGCCTGCAGCGCGGACCAGATTCCAGGCCGAGCTCCGGCTCGCTGCCGATAATTTCGCGTTCAAGCGAGAGCTGAATGTATCGGAAATTTTGACGTTATTGTGCCAAGTGCCGCCTGCGCAACTTAGCAGGATAATTTCCTTTTGTCTCTTTCGGCAAAGCTGTTTTCGTTTTCATCGAGCGCGAAAATTACGTTTGAAAAAGGTGGGGGACATTTACGTTAAGTACCGGCAGTTATAGTGTTTTAATGAGTGAAACGTGCAGAGTATTCACGAAAAACCAGAGATATATACCGCGAGAGCCAGGCATAACGCGTTCATTGAAAAATTACTGAAACGTAGGCACGCTTATTGTAAGCGCGTTAACTTCCGAGAAAAAAACAACTCTCCGCCACTTACGGACGTTGAGCGGCACAATGAAATTCCTAGGAGAAAAAAATAAGGCTAAATCGCGATTGAATTTCCGAACAATGAGGGAGTTTGGTAGACCGGCTTCTCTATGAAAAACCATGCTGACAAAAGCGCTCAGGCGCTCGACTTCACTTTCTTCTTGGAGCCGCGGGCTGTTTTCGCGTCGCGCCCGCGGAGAAAACGTCATTGAGGCCAGCTAGACCCAAACACACACAAACCCACAAGTGCATTCAAAGAAAAACATAGAAATAGAGAGGCAGGCGCGGGGAGGAAAGCCAGAATTTCGAGGGGTTATTTGTTTGGAGTATACCCAGAAGCCGCTGATCTCGCTATCGAAGGCTCCCGCACAATGGCGAGTAAATAAAAAGCAAAGAAAATACTAAATAATTCCCCGGGGCTGGAAAGAAAAAAAGTTTTGCGCCCTTCAACGCACATCGGAAAGAGAGAGAGAGAAAGAGTATTGGCCAGAGTTATACGTGATGTGCGTGGCTGCGTGCGCATGGAATACGTAAGGAGGACACGCGTGGAATGCAACAACCCCGTTTGTCTTTCGCTCCTCAATATGTATATATATATATATTTTCCGCGAAATATGCTTTTGTTTCCTCTCGCGCTTGGGCTGGCAGGAGGGCAGGCCAAATATCTCCGAGGCAATGAATTTTCATACGCGCGGGGCCTGAAATTCTACTTTATGATTGCAAGCTCGAGCAAAGCGCCTGGAGGAGCTGAAATCTTTATGCGCCGCTGCTCGAATCGTGAATTATTGTCCGGCGAAACCTGGCTCCCTGCGTTATGTACCGCGCTGGCTTTTCGGACGATGTACGGATGCTTTAAATATATACGAACGAGCGACTTGATTGTTATTTATTAAAACTGACCGAGCGAGCTTTATCTCGCTGGACGCTGCCGCGCCCGTATAAGGCTTTATCTATGCGGGGCACGTCTCCGTTGTACATATATTTTTTTTATTATTCACCTGAATTTAAAAATACGGTGATGAGAACAAAGACAATTCTTAGCGAATGGGGGAGTAATTTTTTACAGCAACTCAAAAATGACTCGCAATTTTCGCGAGCCTCTAAAGTCCATCCCTCTCCGCGTTCTTGCGTAATTTCCTCAAAACCATTAGGCGACAACTGTCCTCGCGCGCGGCGGTAAAAGCCCGGCAAAACGAGAGCCGCGGCCTTTTTCTCGCTCCGCCGGCTGCAAAAGTCGCGCGGGCGAGATAGAAAAGTGACGCACGCTCGCCCGCTGGATAATGTATTCTTTTGATTTCGACTTTTCCTCTAGACGCATTACCGCGCGCTCTTACTCGGCCCTCCACATGCGTAAACGCACGAAGTCGAAAAGAGACAGGGAGAAACGTAAGCCGACTGACGCGAGTTTTCAGCCGCGGGGGTGCTTATATCGATTTTCTTATTCGGAGTTTTGAGGAGCTTCTTCTCTACGCGCGTGCCTTTATGAAGGCCGAAATTTGCTCAGCCGAGTGGATGTCAACGGCTCTCGGGGGTGGGAGACAGAGTAAGAAAGTCGAAAACGACTGGTAGAGAGAGAGGGAAAGCTCAATGTAGGAAAGGTGTTTGAAAGTCGGGCCGCGCGCGCGCGCGCATTGGCCGAGGTGTGAATAGGGAAATTCGAGGACACAACAGAAATTTCAATATCTCCGCCTCGGGCAAATGGCGGAATCGTGTTATTGACACGAGGCTGCTTTGGGAATATTCATCGCTGGCGGGGCTAATACGCTCGTAGTGATCAAAGCTCTCCTCTCTAAGACGCGCGAGCTGCTTTTTGAATGAGGAGTAAACGGAAGGTGGAACGGAGTATTCCGGGGGCCAATTACGAGCTTGGGAGTGGGAAAAATCGAGTTCGACGATCGGAGGAGTGTATGTATAAGGAGCCGAGGAATTTCAGAGCTCGTGAATTTTAAGAAAAAGCCGGCGCGAGTCCGACTGAAGTTCTTATGCGCACTGCGCGTTGGGACCCGGGCGCTATAAAAATTCGCCCGAGAAACAAGTATAATTCTCCGGAGAAACTTCGCAGAGCGAAACTTATTTCTCTCCTCCCTTCGACTCTATTTCCGTTTTTCTTTCCGCTGCAGTTGCCTTTATCAAAACTTGCGCGCGCTCGACGCAAATTATTTAAGAAAAAAACGAGAGAAAATGAAAAAAAAAGCCCGGAGAAACAGCGACAGGAAGGTAGAAGAAAGCCGATTGGAAAGCTGGGCGGATGAAAAAACGAGAACAGCGGCCGGCTCTTTCGAGAAAAAATAATGCCTCCACCTCCTCTCGATATAACCCTCCTTTTTTTTCGGCCACGCTTCACCGAGCCAAGTACTCCTCGGTTATAAATCCATCTTATCCCTCCTCTCGGTGTCTCCCTTTCATCCGTCTCGGTTTAGCGACGATTACGCGCTCCGATGGTTACTGCCGCGCGCGGATGCGTTTTAATGGTGGATGCTTAAGAGGAGAGGACGCGCAGCCGAGGAAATCGCGGGATGAGGCGAGCTGCGGCACAGGTAAGCAAGACAGCAGCGCGCTGGCTGGGCTATTCGACGAACTGCGAGCCAAGCAAACGGATTCGCTGTGCCGGCGTTCGCGAGATAGGCCATATTCGCGGCCGAGCTGCGCTTGTGTCGGAGGATATATATATATATATAACTATAGAATGAAAGCGGGAGAAGCAATGAAAGGGAGGAATAGGGCCGGGAGGAAAAGAAGTAAAGAGCAGCCGGGCGTGCGCGCCGCGAGTTCGAGTGTAAATTTAGTGGAGCGTTCGAGCTAGGATAAGGGACAAGGATGGATTTCTTTATGGGCTTTGGATTAAATGTTTTTCAGGATTAATTATAATGTTATAGCTGCGAGTCTGTAGTTTTGAGAGAGTTTCAAAGTGCTTTGATTCGAAATTTCGAAATAACGTCTTAAAAGAAGGGCAAAGGATGAGCGTTGCGAAACATGAAAAGAGAAAAAAAGAAAAAACATAAGCTGTAAAGACGGAGAAATACAATTCCGCGCCTTACATTTGTAAAGCCGCGGAGGTAAAATAAATCATGATAAGCGGCCGGGAAATTCAAAGAGGCTGCTCTACTGCGCTCGAAAATATTTATTCAATGGAAACGAATTTAGCAAAAGTACGTGTAAAATTTTTACAACGCGCCCAAGCCCTTTGTAAGCGAGGCGAGTTTTACTCTGCAAAATTCTTCATAAAACGCTGCTACGCATCCGCACTGCATTCGCAAGAGGCCAGGGCGCTTCTCGTAGTCTTAAATGTAAAATTCACGAATCCTATATAATTGTTTAGGGCCTCGTAAAAGGGTGTGAATTCAAAAATATTTCATCCCTTATCGGCCATGCGAAAGAAGAACTGGACTTTTTCCGCTCTTCGAGGGTCATAGTGCATGCACACTAGGCTCAACATTTTCTTTTCTATCTAACGCACGACCCGTGCGTAATTCATTTGGAGCGTGACGCTCGGTTTCCACGATTTTTCCTCAAAATTTCGACCACAAAAGAGAGCCTGCGCAATCCGCGCCTTTCACTCCCGTCTTTCCTCGGGCGTTAAATATTTCATGAAAACAGTGGAAATCAGCCTGCCACAATCCCTGTGCGAAACTCGCGCGCGCTCCTCGATTGTACGTAATGTCGACATTTTCCAGCCGCGCAGAGAGAGCCAAGACAATAACACAAAGAAAGAAAGCTACCGCAAGATAAAACCAGCCTGAGAAAAATCTAACGGACTTTCGCGGTAGCGTATACATGCCCACGCCTAGTTTATAAACCTTCAACTCGCGGCCCCGCTCAAAAAAAAAATAGCCGAAACGGCAGAATTCGCTGGGCTGGAACGATCATTCTCGGAAGGTGTATACGTCGCAGGAGTGTAACTTTTCATTACGCGAGCAGAGGTAGGTATATATGAAAAGAAGAAAAGGGCGGCGTCGGCAGTTAAGCATTACGCGCGCCGCAGAGGAGGAGGAAGAGTTACGTGCGCGCGAGCAATTACGGAGCGAGCGCATAAAATCGCGGGATTCTTCGTATTTCGCGCGCTACTCGCGCGGTTACGAAGGAGCTACTGCGCGGAAGAGGCCAACTTGGCAGTCGTGTGCTATGAGAGGGAAAGGGTTAAATTGTTTTTTCTCGGCGTTCGTGTACGTTGGGTGAATGCGAATAAGGGACGGATGTTGCCTGCTTGTTGGGATTAATTTTAATAAAGCTACGGGTTGGTTATGAGGTATTGGCTTTGTTGAAATTCCAAAATATTCTGTAGTAATGTTTGCTGTACAATAGCAAACTCAAAATGAAGAATTACATTTTTAATACACACACCCCGAATCTCCTTAATCAAGCGAACCGGCGTTACTAAACAAATCTAATTTTCTCGCGGCGAGAAATCAGAGCTCAGAAATATGACTATACGGAATAATCAGAGCCCGTCCCGCACGTCGGACCGCCGTCCGAGCGATTAACGATTTACGAGCCGATCGATTAGCTCGAAATCCTACTGCACTCGAGAGCTGACCGTCGGCGGTCGCATTAAAATTCAAGCTGAGCCACTCGCCCGGAGCGCGCGCGCTGCCGGCTCAATCCGCGCTCGAAATTGACGTAAACCCGAGCGCGCGCCGCGCGCTGCCGTATATAAAAGCCGGGCCGCGCGCGGCATCGATTTTAATTAAAAGTTCGATAAAACAAAATGCCACGACAGCAGCCGCTCGCATGAATCTTTTAGCTCTCCCCCTCAGCCTTTTAAAACTGATATAACCGTTTGGATTTCTTTATAAAGTCGCGGGCGCTATTAAGTTTCGCGTGTAGTTTCCGGAGCGAGCGACGAGTATATATAGGCCTGAGTAATCGCGAGGGCGCGCTCTTTTACAGTCGTCTAGTTTCATTATTTCTCTCTTGCTCGGGAATGCTTTTTTTTTGTTTCGTATGCCTGGAACGTTTTCGTGATAGACTTTGGAGCTAAATCGCGTCTCGCGAGGGGGAGGGGGTAAGAATAAGACATTCGCGTGCGTCGCTGGCGGCGAAAATACTTATAGGCTTTCCGCGAGCATCGAGCGCCAGCGCCAACGGTAAGTCTAGTGGCCTCTTTATAGAGTCCGGGCCTCTCAGGGCTCATTTATATTTATTATTTGAGCTACTTGCACGAAGGTAGAGAAGTTTTGCTTTACCGCGGCTCTGTGTGTTTGAACTTTTAATAAAGATTGCGGCAGACGTGGCCGGATTGGTGTTGTAATTGGTATTGCTATTTTTAAGGGGGTGTCTGTGAGCGGATTTGGGAGATTGGGGAGATTGGCTATTGGTTGTTGAGGCAACAGGGGAGTAATGAGTTGTATTTATTTTGCGCTTATGTTTGCGATTTGAATTAAGATTAAAAAGTTGTAAATTACTTTTAATTGCATCATGAATTTTTTCACTATACGTTAACTTTCTTTGTTTAACATTGCGTGGTTTCTCTTCTTTCATTATTTATTCAGAATTTTTACATTTTTCATTCTCGCTTTTAAAGCAGAAAACCACGATCTTTTCCTATATTACCGCTTTCCGCTCATTCTTTGTGCCTACGAGGAGAAAATTTTCTCATAGAAATTATTGCAGGATTAGCCGTTACAAAGTAACCGTGTGTCAAAGGCCCAGCGTTTCCCATTAAACTTTCAGACTTATCAATGGAGCTAAAGCAAAAATTTTTTTCATTTAAAATATCAGTAAAACGAAAGTTTACTCAAGAAGCAAGTTGAATTTGTAAGGCAGCAGGTTAACTTTTTTTGCATAAGTATTCAGCTTAAAAAAAAAAGAAAAACTGTTACGATCAATAACTGCTAACGATATTCTGATTAGTCTTAGCGAGCGAAAAGAGCTTTTATGTATAGATATAAAAAAAGATAAGTATACAAGCTGAAATATTATAACGACCTACATCCGCCCTCTGCACGACACTTTTTACCCCTTTTTCCGCGTATGCATTTTTTATTACAAAAATAAAAAAAGTTAACAATATTGACACACACACAGAGAACTAGCGTGCACATTTTCCTTCCTACCCTCCTACCCTCGTTACTTTCCGTACCTCCGCTTTCTATTTATTCTCTCGCCAGCAACGTCGGGCCAAATTAACGCACCAATTCGCTCCGGGTACTACCTATCTCAACCGAACCGCTCTCTCTCCGGCTCTCCATTACTTATTCATTACCTTTTCATCCCCCCGCGCATTTTATTACACTGCGCTTGCCTCTCGCCAAGGAGTAATAAACTCTTTAAGCAAATTAATGCCCCTCCATCCTATCGCACTTTTTTTCCCCTCTCCATTTTATTTTCATTCTCTCGCGCTCTTTCTCTCTCTCCTCTGTAGGGTAAATATCGACTTTCGCCTCCCGCGCGCGCCGGCCTGCGTACCTCTAAATAAGGTCGCATCGATTGAGCCAGCCGTCGCCGGAGTCGCTCGCGGATTCTTATTTATAGAGAAAAGAGAGTTGGCCGCGCGCGCTCGCGGAATTATCGACTTATTACATATACCCACGTGCATGAAGTTTAGAAAGAGAAAAAGGAGGCCGGAGATGACAAAGAATCGGCGAGATACACGTATGTATATACCTGATTGCAGCATATATAGCTCGCTGGCGCGCTGTGTCTAATATCGCGGTTTTCGGGCTGCACGAGTCTCGGCTTGTCTGCGTCTTAGCGACGACGGCGAGGTGATATTAGGTGCAAAGTGCGGCTGAAGTTGCCAAGCTGGGTTATATGTATATATATGGGCGAGAGGGAGGCGGAGATAGAAGGGTGCAGTGAACTTGTTGGCCTGTTAATTAATTAGCGGTCGCGCGCTGCTGCTGCGACCGGCGACGAGTTGAATGAATATGTATGGATATGCGGCTGGGACGAGGAGTCCTTTGGCTGAGGACGAGGTTTACGCGTTTGCGGAAGGATGGACGGCTTGGAGTGAACGAAAGTACCTTGACCGTGGAAATAGCGGCTTGCTGTTGATGATTTGCCGGATAGAGATGTTAAATAGATTTATTTACGTAATGTTGTAAGAAGTGCATAAATTAAGATTGGGGAATAAGGGGATACATTTTTAATGGTTTATTTCGAAATCATTTGTAAAACTGATGAGTAATGTTTACGAAACAAAATAACACGCAAAACTATGCTAGTTCATTATCGATGAAAATCTCACTAAAGCCGAGCAAACAAACAATCCAGCCCCCACCTAAAGCCTGTACTTATTACGCCTAATCAACCTCCTAATTAATTAAATTTAGCTTCCCCCCGTCAAGTCTCAGTGCCACTTTCATCCCCGCAAAATCGCTTTATATGTTTTATCTCACGGCCTCATTAATTTAGAAATTCGGGCGTCGATCGCGCGAGAGAGATCAATCAACATCCAGCGTCCGATTTTCCAAATCCGTCCGCCCAGTGAGGCGCGAGCGCGAAAACGTCAATAAGCAGCGAGGCAGTTAATCCGCGGCAAATTAACCGCGCGTTATTCCGTGTGACGGCGACAGTGACCCAGTCTCTCTTCCCCTCTCTCTGCGAATAATAGAGGCGATTTTGCATTTTGCCGGAAAAATTGCCTCGTTCGCTCTCGCGTTTGTCTCTCGTCCCCCGGCTCTGTATTGCAAATTTTAAATCTCCGCTTAACCATTATCAAATTTCCTTTATGACACAGCAGATGAAAATGATACGCGCGCAACGGCTGAGGATAATTTCGTTCTAGCGATACTAATGCGATTCTCGTTATTAATAATTGCCGGCCCATCCCCGAGACGATGAATTTTCTGATTTCACCTGTTTGTTGATTTTTCATTAAAGCTGTTTACTGCTTTGATGAACAACATTTTTATCGATTGATTCTTCCTACGTCACATCTTACAAAAATATTCGTACGAAAATAGAAGCAGAAACGCAGCGTAGCGCAAGCCGAAAGTGCGATCATCCCCTTAAAAGAGTTGCCGGCCCGCCCACGCATCGATAAAGCAAACAGCCGCGAGCGCAACAATTTTTCGGCGAAACTCAATCGAGTCTCTCGCAGCCGTCTCTCTTACGTTATTTATAAACGGACTATTTATTCGGCCGATCAAAGTAAACCATCGCACATCCCGAGAGCGGCTCTCCCGCGCTCAATAAAGCGGATAAACCAAGCCGCTTCCGGAAATAAATCGCGTCCCATTCAGGAATCGATTTCCCCCACGCGCACGAAGAAGACGGCTGCAGCGTTAAGAGGAGACGGGCTCTCGCGTCGCGTAAGAGATTGCCGCGGCGCCTGGGCCATTTTCATTTGTTTCTACAGCCGGATGTATGTATGTGTGAGGTACCTGCTTGAGAGAGAAAGAGAGAGCCGAAAAGAGAACGTCGTCCTCGCGGACTTCCGCCTTTTGTTATTCCGCTGAGCTGTGTCTTTTTTCTTTTTATACGATGGATATACGCATTTTTTCGCGTCGCTCTGTTCGCTGCTGTGGGGGTGATTTTTTTTTTTTTTTAAATTGTTTGCTACACGGTTGATTGGAGAATGGGGTCGTTAGACGCGCCGGAAATGATGATGGCTGTAAAGGCTTTAATCGAAAAGTGCGAGCGTGTGTTTTGTTGGGATATTTGATTTGTTTGGTCTTGTCTGGCGTATGTGCTTATAGGGGCTTCAGGACGATTTGTAGGAGATTGGGCTCGATTTAAATTTCAATTAGCAGCGTTGAATTTAAAACGTATTTCTCGTTATACCAGCGTTTTTCCGGGCTGATTGTCCGGGATTTTTTAAATTATTGTACAAAACGATGCCTTTAGATTCTTTGATATAGTTTTTAATTATTTATTTTTATATTTATTTTAAAATATACAAAAAATGAAATATTATTTCATCTCTCTCGCATACACGGCTGTCAAAGGATTAAATTTTAATAATGGAAGCCAGCATTCGTTCAATGCAATACTGCACATCAAACCTTTTCATTTCTGACTTATTACAGAAGCTGCTTCAACGAAATAATACCATTGTTATTTATTTATCCGATCCAATAATCAAATGCCCTACATCCACACATAGCTCACCCCCAGAGCACTACCATCTCGCAAAAGTACCTCGCATCCTCCCCCATAAACAAACATAATTCATTAATTTTCAAGCAACTCAAACTTCCAGCCCACTCTCGCGCGTGCTATTTCTCGTCTCGACGGCGCGTGTCGTCTCGACGGCGACTTTGTCTTGGGTGTCGTCTAAAGACGCTCTGGTACAGCGCGCAAAAAAGAAGCGCGTGCGTCGCTCGCGCGCGCCTGGCACCTTGATAAACTCACCCGCGTTCTTCTTCCCCATTACGTATATACACACACCGCGGGCGAGCGCAATTTTTGAGACTTCCGCTATTTTTCACAGCCGCGGGAAAAGCGAGCTTTTTGCCGCTCGCGCGCGCGCGCGCCACTTGTTATTCTCGCTTATTCGCCGCGACGAGTCGTTCGTTGAACCCGAGGCTAGAGGAGTAATTGATGATCGATCGCTGATTAGATCGAGATATGCGCTTGCCTCCTCTCGGTCGCCTCTTTTTTTTTGTTCGAGGCTAACGAGAGATGGGCGATTGCTGTGTATGTACGGCGGCGCGCGACTGTGAAAAATTAAGGGAGATTTATTGCACTTCGTGCGAAATGTAAATAAGGACAAGGTCGTCGCGTGGGAAAAATACGCGTTCAGGCAGCGGCTGAAGGGCGAGCATTAGAGATTCGGGGATGACTTTGCGCTAAACAAACGGTCGTCGCGTGACGAGCGGACGAGCGAGCTATACCTCTTAATGGCCTCGAGTGTTTTGCGATTGATGCCGTTATTCAAATTGCCTCCTTTTTTTCTCGAGTAATCGGCCTGTTTTTTTTTTCGCGCGCCACCGCGCGGTATATCGTCGGCAAATATTTTGAGTTGGGGGAGTGGGAGGGCGCCGATAGCATCGCGTCGATTTGCATAAAGAGCGTTAATGGCGCGGCTGTTTGATTTTTCGATGATTTCGCGACGCGGGGCTATACACGCGTGTTACGCCTGCCTGACAAACAGGGCGCTCGTATAATTTTAATGTAAATTTAATCGGCTAATGAGGATCGATTGTGGAGCGCTCGCGTGCGCGGGCAATCAAAAATAAATAAAATTCGCGTAAACGCGGCACAATGCGCCGGTGGCGCTAATTGCCAAGCAACATCATTGTTACGCTAATTAATTCACGCGGCCGAAGCGTTTTTCCGCTCGCTAAAACAAATTAAGTTTAAAAATAAAAAAAATAGAGGCTTGGCTAACGCGTGAAAATCACTCGCGCGCGGAGGCGCTTCGCGAAATTGAAATATTCAATTACAGCATCCGAGGCCCGCGCTTTTTTCCAGACTCGCGCGCGAACGAAAACAAAAGCCCTTAGGAATTTCTCATTACAAAAACCGCAGTGCGTACGCCGGGAGAGCTACGCGAGCGCGAGAGAAAAATGTACACACGTACGTACAAGCCGAGCGTTTCCCGGCCCGCTCGTGCGTATCCTTTTTTCGCTCTCGCGCATCCCGCTCTTTTGTCAAGAGTTTACTGCGCGAAATAAACGCCGAGTCAGCAGTGCGTATATGAAGTCGCGCGACGCTTCGGCAGCCGCGGCGAAATTTACGCAATCGCGCGACGTATATGTCTCCTGCTACTGTAGCTGCTTCTTATCTAAGAGAGCGCGCTTGTTCTTGCTTTTCTGGAGCGATATATGCGAAGTTTTCGCTGGCGCGCTCTTAGATTGGATTTTAATGGCGAGCGCGAGAGCGACGGTGATTTATTCGGCTGCGGAGCTGATGAGCGCGAGAAGGTGAATCATGGGAAGTGAAATTTTTATGTCTCATTCGGATTTCAGCACTGATGATGAATAGAGGCATTAGTAATGCTGTAGTGCGGATGTGCGCTCTGGCTGAATCCAGCGGAAATCGCGGAAGTTATAATGACGAAATTCAAGTTGAGCGTAATCTAGGGCGACTGCGAATATCAAATGTCAGTTTTAATCGTTGCGAGAAAGCCATTTTGTGCTACTAATTTCGCAACGTCGACACATCGATTATAAGCGAAGACGTTTAAATAAAACTGGATCGCCTTCGCAACAGAAGCCAAACAGGGAAAAACAGGGTTAAGTTCATTACGCGCCGTGTAAGTAGATAATGATAGGGCTAGGTCAGGCACTTTGCTCGAACCCTTAACCCCTTGACGCTCTCGACGGCGCGCACTCGAAAAAACGTTTTGTTTTTACCTGAAAACGGTTCTTATCGTAAATATATTCATGAATCTTGATGAAAATTTGTACACTATACAGCACTCGAGCACCTACTTTGCAAGCCTTCACCTCGATTTTTTTTCAAGCGTAGTGCGCTTTAAGCGCAGCTAAATAAAGACTTAAAAAAACGACCATTTTTTTATATTTCTTTTACAAATATAAAAATACGCGAAAAAGTGAAATATCGGTTATTTAATAAAAACAAAAAATAAATAAAAAAAACATTGGCGCACGTCCAGAGACGTTTATTATTTTGACGCGCTCTCCCAGTTTATCGAAATCCAACTTACTCCAATAAAACAACGGGCCCCGATGTATCCTATTGTATGCAAGAACACCTTCCACGATGCCTCGAATCAATAACGCAGTCGCGCGCACGCCAGCTCGAAACTTTTCCGCTAAAAATACCTTAACCACTTCGAATGTCTCAGCCCTTCCGCGCAACCTAAGCCCCGATGGCCTTCCCGCTCCTCTTCCGACCTTATAGAAAACAAAGGCGCGAAACCAAAACCGACCTTGCTTGCCGATCTATTGTTGAAAACACCCCCCGCGGCTCTGCCGCGTTTTCAATGTCATAATTCCGCGCTTAGCAGCGCGCCGGCAGCCTCGCGTGCGCACTCCAGTTTCAGCTGCGATGTACACACATATCCGCGCCTCGTTTTCCACCTGCCGAGGCATTTAGCTGCCGCCTCTCCTTTTCGGCCGCTTCCCGTTTACACACGAGCCCTGTGTGTGTAGACCCGCCGAGCTTGTGTATAAATACACACAGGCAGAAAGAGCTAGTGAGAGAGCGGAGGTCGTGATTTTAATGAGCGCGTCTTATATCGCCAGGCTGCACAGTTCGTTGGCTTTTTAACGCCTGTGGGAATTAGATAATGCAAACAGCGCGCCGCTCGTGTTGTAATTACGCCTCGGTGGGAGGAGAAGCGCCGCGCGTCTCTGTGTGCGCGCCAGCGTGTTACATACGTGTGCGCGCCGTAGTTTCTGTTTGTGAAACGTTATTACGCGATGTGAATATACAGCCCCGTGTACGCGTGTGTGTGTGCGCCGCTGCGGTCGCCTCGTCTTTTTTTTTTCCTTCTTGCGAGCAGCTCGGTTGAGAATCGTTCTTTTTTTCTCTCTCTCTTGTTCTACTCGCGTTTTCTATGCCTCTTTTTCATGGATGGGAACTCGCGCAAGCGCGGATGCAGCGCGGATTCGTATAATAATGTAATTGAGTAATGAATATGTATTGTGCGCGTAATAAGTGCGTAGGAAGAGGGGGGCTTTATATTTTTATCAAGCGTTCGGAAATTATTTGTTGTTTTAGAATTACGATGTACCGTGAGCTCTTTTAATGAGGCGACTCTTTTGTTGCTCCTCTCGGCGAGTATAAGCGAGAAGATAATCAGCCTGGAATTGTGTAATCATTTACATTCTGAACAATGATCGTGATTTTCGTTTTGTTTGGCGCTGCGCGCTTTTAAAATCCCGTATTGTGCGCATTATTTCAATCGTATTAATACATTAAATGTTCAAGCCGCGATAAAATCGCGAGCTCTGCGGATGCATGCAAAGGAACGGGAGTATCGATCCGCTGCCGCATTTACGTGTACTCGGGCGATATTAAAGTTAAACAGTTATTTAAAATGGTACACATTTTACGCTAAAGATTAACGATTTTTCAGAGCAGAGCTTTTCGTGATTTTCATATAATTGAAATCCAAGATAGATGTATAAATCACGAGTCTTTACTCGGGCTAAATATTACAGAGTAAAAAAAAATTCAGCCTCTTAAGAGAAACGCGACGAGCTTATATAAATCTCAATAAAAATTTAATTAACGGATTTAAAGTCCACCTTTTCAGAAAACAAAAGCCCACTTAGCAGTAGCCAAGGCCACTATTAATAAGGAAAATTAAATCTCTTGCACAGCTCCCTCTTTCTCACTCTCGTACGCACAGTTATCGCCTTTCCAAAATGACCCTCGGCTTATACACGCTTACAAAGGCTGTATATATATGCACATGAACCGAGCCGTTCGCCTCTAGAGATGCTTCCCTCTCTGGCGTCTATATATACCCGTATTTTAATTACGTGTACAATAATCTGCCGAGAGAAGATTATATACCCGCGCGTCAACGTCCCTACGCATGTCTTTCTACGTGGACGGCTATTCACGCTGACACTTTTAGGCTGCGCGTTTTCCTATACGCTCCTATAGTTCGCATTAGCGCTGAAATTTCGCAACACGGATTTTGCGCGAAATTGCTAATTCCCGCGGCGGGCAATAATCCCTCGCAAGCTAAAATTATCAGGTGCGTTCATATAAATTGACGGGCACCCCTTTTTTTAGGCTGGCTCGTGGAGAAGTGGACTTCGTTAGGCAGAGTTTTAGCGCGCCTCGGTGCGCTTTGTTCGAGAGTCCAGGCATTGTATGATTTGTTACAGTTCGAATTTTAAATAAGGGGATGCTTTAAAACTTTACAGGGCTAAATAAAAGGGCGCACGCTGGTTAAATGAGCGTACTTGTTTATGTAGCCGCGAGAGCGCGCGAAGTTAATGGACGTCGGGGATTTCGGGGACAAAGCGAGAGAGCTGGCCCGAAGGACGCGCGAGTTCGTTAGGCCTTTTTTGCGCACATTTTTCCGGAGCCCTTTTGTGCCCGATATTCCTATTATGAATGAGCTTTAATTAATGTTGCGCGAGAGCTTAGCAGACGTGGAAGTGCAGCTCGGCCTCGGAGGATGTTATATATCCCTCATTCAGCGGACGTGGTTTTATTCGGGGCTGAAAAATTAATTACCAACTGCTGTTTTAACGATAGAGCTCGGACGAGTATCCTTTTTTTTTGCGATCGTCATTCATTTTTCGAGGTTTCGCGCGGGAAATGGCTTCCAATGCTTTCTGAAATTTCGTGAATAGCTCGACGAGAATGACGGATATAAAAGTAAGCATCGATGAAAAAACCATTATCATTTCCGCTACAAATGCAATGGCCGCATGTGAAAAAGCCTCTCGTGTAAATCAAAAGCGCGTTTTAATTACAGCTATGTATCCTCGTGTTAGAGATACATTTATTTACGCGCACCGACGAGCTCGAAAGTTCGAGTTTTACAAAAAAAAAGAGAATTACGTAAAGCCCTTTTATTCGGCACCGCGGAAGCGCGCTCGCTAAGTGGCCAAATCGTTTCAATTTTCACCGCACGCGCAGAGCGCCGATCGACCGACGAATTTTACCCTCGGTGCGTGCTTTTTTTCTCTCTCCCTTCCTTTTTCGCGCTGGCTTTTTTTTTATTCATTTCACGAGAGCGTAAAGCATATTTTATCGTCGATTAAACAATGGCTCGTGCTCGTTCGGCTAAAAATTACAAACGGGTCACCGGGGTATTTCGCAAAACGGGCGCGTCGATGATCGGAAATCGACGAGAGAGCGAGACCGCTCTCATTTTCACCGAATAAAAATGATTTAGGTTGAACGCTTCCTCTCTCTTTATTCGCGCGACTGCCTCTCGGCACCGGGGGAAAAATATATTTGTAAAAAAAGATACATTCACGGTCGGCGCGCTTTATTATTTTGCTCTCTGCGCGCGATGTTTAAAAACTGGAAGCTTATAATCGCACGGGGGCGCATGCTTTAGGTAAATCAAGCACGTACGTTTCTTTCGTGCGGATAATTTATGAACGGCCACGATATCAGCGGCCCTCCCGAACAAAAGCATCGAAATCGGAAAGTCAGCGAAAATAACTTTAAAAAAGGAGCCGCTCTCTCTCTCTCTCTCGCATAACCGCTCTTCATTATCATTCGGTATAGGCCGCGCGCGAAAAAGCGCTTTTAAATGCCCCCCGCCCGAAGTGATTTCTCGCTCGGTGATTTCGAGTATAATGAATCGTCGTCCTTTATCGCGCTCTCCTATATACCTCCCCCCGCGTCGAGGCACGTCGATACGGCGCCTCCCGTGATATAACGATTCGCTTGCCGAATAATGGGGTTAATTTTTGATTGCACGGCCGGCTGGAAAAGCGCGTGTGTATTCCGAGAGCGCGTTAATTCGGAATTTATTATTTTCTAGCGCGTGGCAGTCATTTCCCCGGCGCGTTTTATTTGGGTTTTGAGGGCTGTAAAATATTTAGAGGCCGGGCCGCGCGAGAGCGAATTTACGCAAAGTGATTCGTTTGCCCGAAGCGGCCGGCCTCTGTAAATGGATGACGAGTATTATTTAACGCAATGTATGTGTCCAAGTCCCGTGACACGAGCGAGCATTTTTAATGCAACGGGATTTAGCGTTATTGTGTCGCGTCCGGGACGCTTGTTCCAGCGTTTGTCGCTACAAGGTGATACGTTGTGTTTGCACGGCTATTTTTAAAGTGTATTTATTCCAGGGCTCGTAATTTTTCGATGAGCCTCGGTTGTTTGCTTATTTTCCTGGTGTTTCTTTAGTGTAATTATCATTTCTGATGTAATTTGAATTTTTATTTGAAAATGATGAGTATACAAGGAAGATTTCATTCATCGGTTCGTCACCTGGATATTTTTAAACTCTTATCTCACCTTGGTATTCAACAATACTTTACGCTTATATAACGATCGATCAGGAAGAAAAAAGTGTCCAATAAAAGAGCCACGTGCAAGTTGATGCAATTTTCATTCACGCGCTGTTCTTTTACATTCATGGCATGATTATGCTTTGTAAATAAAGCTTATATCGACCTTAAACAAAGATTAATTTTTTTAAATGAATTATTATTCAAGATAAAGGAAGATAATTGTCGAAGAAAAGAACTTTGTCCCTTTTATGTAAGATTTTTCATCTTAAAGTTGGCGCACAAGTTAAAAAAGTTTGATGCTTGTTAAGTTCATTATCTGGATCATTGAACAATAAAGCAGTACAAGCAGAAGTTATTATATCAATTTTTCTCAAACTTCTTGATAACAGTACCCGAACGTTATTATTAGTTTTGTCTGCATCGGCACTCTTCACAAATATGCGAAGAATCGAAGTTAGCGCTCTAACTTCGTATACGTTTCCTTTGTTTCTCCACGCGCCGCGTGATGCAATTATAACTATAAATATTGTTTGCCTTACTTTTAGGCCTTTCGAAATTCATACTTTTAATTAAACTTCATACAGTATCTATTAATATTTCGTAAATGAGTTCATTAACTAGCGCCCCTATTATTGTGCGGTTATTTAAAAAATTGAAATTAGAAAACGGGCTTTAAATAATATAATTAGTATGGAAAATTTTCTACGTTCTTGAAAAAATGCCTCATTAAAATTTCATTTTCTCAGTTGTACATCATTTCGGAATAATTAAATTGCAATTAACATTTAATCAGCAGCATAGTTTTCGTATCAGTACGTGTTATGCACTCGCGTTCGCGCTAATGTATTGTTGTTTGCAAAACTTTCTTATATACGAGCTGCTAGCCTTATCTTCAAACAGAATAACTCATCGGCCATTAATTTTTGAACCGACGCAAAACAAAAATATCCGAGCAGTGCCAAAAAAAAGACAATAACCCAACAAGCCCGATCATAACTCAACCATTTACTTCCTCCGACAAACGTAAATCTCTATATCTACAACTTAATCTTCTCTAAGTGGCAACGCTGAATCCAGCTCGCGCAGAAAGCACACATCTATAGCCCCACAGAGGAAGCTGGATCCACGCGCTGCCCGCTAGACATTTATAAAAGCGACAAAAGGAAACTCGCGCACAGCTCGGCCAACACAATAACGACGCGCGCGGACTAGCTCTTCAAACATTTTTACTATCCCATTGCGCAACGAGCGCCCGGTGTGGCTCGGCTCTATCTCGTCCCAAAGATCAGCGGAAATCCGCGAAGCGTTTCGAGAATCTATCCCCTGAGCGCTCGCGAGCGGCAAGAAAAGTCCGGGCGCGCGGCGTAACGAGAAAAGTCAGCGAACCCAAACGATCCGCGGCCGCGTCTGTATATACGTATGTATCTATATACACACAGACCGCTGCCCACGGCGGGTTTTCGCTTTTTGATTACATCCCACTCGCGCCACATACAGCTGGAGCGCGTAAACTCAGAGCTGAAAGACTGGCTTTCACGCGGCTGGGCCACAGCTGGTATATGTCTAAACTCTGGTTCCCTGCATTTTTTCGGCCGCTTTTCCGGAGGGGGACGCGATTGATTTGAATCCTATTATATGTGGGCCGGGGAGCGCGTAATGGCGCCGCGCGCAGGTGAAAGCCACTGTTTGAGGCCTCGAGCGCTCGGCGCGCACCGATACTTCTGTCTCACTCTATCTCTCGGAGTATCTGGATTTTCCAAGGCTGCTGCTGCTGCCGGGAGCTGTTGTTGCTGCAGCGTTGAGAAAGGACGGCTTCGCGAGAGAGCGGACTATTTGCGCTTAGGAGCGTATATTGAGAGGCCGAGGGCCCTGAGTGTGTATGTTTCAGAGCGAGAGCAGGGTTTTCCAGGGTTTCTTGGTGGTAATTTAATTTTTGAAAAAGCTTGTAAAGTTTTTAGATTAATAAATAAATTTTTTATTCGGTTTTTTATTGTGTTTGCGCGTGTGTATCGATTGCGAGCGATTCTTTAGGGATTTGATTTTGTGAGCAGGCCACTTTAAGGTTTCGACATGGAATAGAGACGATTGGGAAAAACTACTTTACGTAGTCAACATGCGAGGTCATTGAAACTTTTCGTACGGCAGTTTCTTAAAATTAGTTATGATGTATAAGAGTGCTTCTGAAATTCAACTCTTTTATAACTGTACCTATATACGTGTATAACAAGTTCCACCAGAGAAACGAGTGAGCAAGAGAGAAAGAAAAATTCGAAAACAAGTTCTGCTAGCTTGGAAAATCGACGTTCCTCTTATCGTTTTGTCGATATGAATCTCGAACAACAAAACATGCTGGCTATGAAATTTAACAGTTCAATGCTACGAATACCCATAAATTACGTTTTTTTAAAAACTTGTTATGCAAACTGTAACATATTATGGAGTTTATTTTTCAAGGATTTTCAAAACGTTTTCTCGCTTTTTACTAACGCGTAAATAGACATAAAACACTAAAAAAACGATCATCTCTGCTAATCCTTACTTTTTTCCGCGGAGCAATAAAACGGTGAATCACGAAACAGAAATCCTCTTACTCTCCAACCTTGATCTAAAAATACAAACTGATCATCTCCACAGCTTCGAAGCGTCAAGCCCAACCTCGTCTAAAAAAGCCAAACCAAACAACCAATCTGCAAAGCACATTATCAAAAAGCCCTATACCCAGCACCCTACATCCAACCCTACTCAATAGCACACGAGCCAGCCCGTGCGGCGCGCTCCGTAAGCTGGCGCCTCTAGCGACTTTCTCCTCAACTTTACTATACGGCGGCACAGGCGCTGCAGCCTCACGTTGGTGTCGCGCATGCAGAGGCAACGGTTTCGGCACCAGCCGCACTCGGTCGCGAACTTCCAAAAGTTAGAGGCGCGCGCGCTTGCGGCTGGCTTCGTTTTAATTGTCGGCTCCTTTTTCCGCGCTCAAACCGACCGAGCGGAAAGTTCAGGCACAAGCGGATCAGCTGGATGGGATGTGTATTTATTCGCTATTTGCGTTTGGCGGACAAGGTGTGTTTCGGGTTTTGTTTGTCATTCGCTGTTGCAGGGATATAGATGTATAACGTCGTGTAATTATTGTAGAAATGGAGCGCACCCGCGGAAAGTTGAATAATCAAGCGCGCGGACGGAGAATGCGGACAGGGGGGGAGAGGCTAAGGGCAGAGCTACAGTAGTTCGCGTGGTTTATGCGCGTGTCGTGTGGACTGTAACGTTAATTGATTCGTAAAATCGAGTTTATTTACAGTAAAACCGGCACTGCCGAGCAGTAAAGTCCATAGTAAACGCTTTTTGGATGTTTCCGGGCGTAGATACGCGCGCCCGCGCTAGGTTATAGAACGAACCGCGAGCTGGAGATTGTAAATGATTATTCGGCATATAGATAATCCTGTTTGCTCATGCATGATAGTTTCGAATGAATATGAAACTAGATTTTAGAAAAACAAGGTTCTTTAATAACTTGTGTAGTTACTGTTTTCTAAAAATTTAAAAAATGATTATTGTTTTATTTAAAAAAAGCAAGTACAGACAAAAAGTTACATAAAATTTTCAAAATAACGATTTTGTAAGTACTCCTGATAAACTTGGCTATAGCAGACATAGAAACCCTATAGCACTATAAGGTACGAATCAAAGCGCGCCTTGACGATCGTAAGCGTCCTAATGTCGCAGAAAGTTCAAGAGTCGCATTTATCGCGATCAGTTCAATACGGCGCGCTCAGTTCCGCAATCGTCGGCAAACCCGCTTTTTTCGCCGTCAAGCTCCTAACTGCATCAGAAAGGACGATTCGCCGGGAGGAGGAAAAAAGCGTCGCTAGCTGCACGATACAGAACACTCGTATAATTTCTCTCAGCTCGCTCTTTGCCGGCGGTGCGCGATACTGGTTTTTTCGCTCGCTCCGGCTCCTTCCGGAGATTGCGAAAATGGAAAATCGACGAGCGACGATACTTTCGCGTAAAAACGGCCTTGGAACGAAACTCGACGGCGCCGGAAAAAGATTAAAGCCGAGCGATCCTTCGGGAGAAAAAGAGAGGGAGGGCGGCCGAGGGGATTTAAATTAAGATGGGATTATATTAATACCTTAATCGAGATTTCATTGCGCGCTCTGTGCCGGAGCTTGATGTATATATATGCATAGTGGAACGCGAGAAAGCTTTTAATTTTCCGAAAACGCGCAGTCCGAGATTTAAACCTCAGCTGCGTCGTTTTTTCTTCTTTTTATGAGAGAAGTTTAAGTGTAATTGGCTACTATTGCTGGTTCTCTTTGCGAATTTTATTGTTTTATTTATTTTAGATGTTGTGATTAAAAGGGGGAAATGTGTATTTTATCGAATATATTTTAGTTAATTATTTTTTTTATCAAAGGATTTAACTTTTGCATAAATATTTGATTGTTATCAAAGTATGATAAAATGAAGATTTTTACTGGAAAGTCAAAATATTAAAATATTCTGCAGTAATGGTATTTACAGTAAATATTTTATTAGCGAGCTTGTTTAAAAAGAAAGAAATAAACACGAAATTCATATTTTGTCGTATTTAAAACGAAAATATATATCCTTTATGGAACGCTTTTAATATTGTAAATTTGGTGTGCACAGCGTCGTACCCCTTTAATTATTGGCAAAATTTTAGATTAAAAAAAAGGGAAAAAATGGTGAATGGAATCCCGTTACAAATAACACGTTCAACGAGTATAAAAGCGTTCGATCATTAATTAAAATGTACGTGTTTTTGTTCAAAATGCATATGATTTAAATCAAAATAAATTTTATGCTAAAATTTCACCGAGACCCAATCATTTGCGGTGCACGAGCGCCATCGTAAATAAATTATTTTTCGAAACAATTAATCATTCAATTAACAGTGAAAAACACATTTCCCTCGGTCACCCTCGTAAAACGAGTAAGTATACTTTTCGAAAAAAAAGAGCTGCGGCACGCGCAAAAAACTTTTCAAATCCATCCCCGGCTTGCATAAACGTACGCTTCTTATTAATATAAACTTTTTTACTATCGCCGACTCGGACACTTTTTCTCCTCAACTAATACTTTTTCATGACTTGGCTCGCGCTTCTTAAGCCCCTCTAAATTACATCGCGCCGGCGAACTTTACGTCGCCGAAATGGATTCTTATACACTCTCTGCATTACATCGCACAGCCCGGAACTTTTATATCTCTCCGGCTCCTTCCGACTCTCAAAACCGTCTTTCTCCCCCCGAATGTAAAATTATTCGATCGCCTTCGATCGAGCCCAGCGCTCGAGCATAGCATAGCCTTCCTCGACACGTCCTTAAACCTGATGGATGAATTTTTACGTGCGATTAATATGCTATACTCGAGCGATCCCGCTGTTTTGCCCTTTAAAAAGTCCGCGCTCCGAAATAGCCGCGAGAGCCTCCGAATTAGCCTGCGCTGTACGCGGCTGTCTGGCGCAAAGTGGACCGCTGCAGTCGAGCGCGCAGCCGTTCGTTATTTTGAAACTAAATATTCGCATTTTTTTTACCGAGTCTCTGTGGCATTGGTTTTGTAATTATCGGCTGTTTTATGTTTATGGCACGGTTTTCTGATTAGCGGTGTTTAACGTTACGCGGCACTGGCTCGTTCGCTCGCGAGCTGTAATGTCGTAATGGAAGGTGTAATTTATGCGTGTACATGAGGAGTTTCGCAATTTTTCTTCTCGGAACCGTTTGATGTAAACAGTTTTCGGAAAACCTTCGCGCAAAATAACAAAGAGAAAATTAGCGAAACTTCATAACGAACCGTTGTTTTATCCGATTGCCGAACTCTAGTGTCGCCACACTATTTACTAACAGGTTGCGCATCAAAGCGCGCTACTTGCCGTCCATTCCCAATTAAACCTTGAACTTTCGAATCGCACTCTTGCCCGTTCTTTTCAAATTCGAATTTTACGCGCTCGCGTACCGGTACTTTTCCTTTAAAATACGTTAAAGCCCGAACGTACCTACGCCAGGGCAGTCCACACCGAAAAAAAAACCAAATCACGTGCACAGCAGAGAGGGAAAAAAAAGCGACGGTATACGTGAGAGATCGCGTTGATCGCTGCGGCAGTCCACTATAAAAGGCCGGGGCAGCGCGGCGAGCGAGCGCTCGTTTTTACGCCGCTTTAAAAAAGGTGATCCAGCGCATTCCGATGTAGTACTCACCGAGGCACGCGACGAGCAGCGCCGCAATCCGCATCGCCGACTTTATCCTAAATCCCGGCGCGCTCATGGCTCTTGCTCTCTCTTTCTTCTTGCTTCTCTGGGCTCTCTTGCCTTTCTCCTCCAACTGCTGCTGCTACTGCTGCTCTCTCTCTCTCTGTATCTCAGCCCCGTTGGCACATGCACGCGAGCTAAATCAGATCCACGGTTATATATATATATTTTCACCCGCGACACAAACTCGAATTCCGTCACTCCTTGGCGCGCTGGCTTTCTTCTTGCACTTTTTCTTCCGCTTCCAAAAGACGAGGAAGGTGGCGTCGGACCGGTCGGCTAGGACTCTGGTCAGTCGTCGGCGGCTCCCGCGCGGATCATCTCATCTGCCGAGAAGACGGAGCGCCGTTAGGTCGCTCAGGCGAAGCAGCAGCGGGCGCGCCTCGGGCTCTCTAGCTTCGGCCACGTTCAACTTCATCGATCACACCTTTCTTGCTTCCCTCTATACCTTCGAGCGGCACTTTTCGGCTCGGGCAGGCCCCACTAGCCAGGAATTAATTAAAAATCACCGTCGTCGCATCGACGGCCGCTCTCTCTCTCTCGAGGCGCACTGCGGGCTAAACTTTGCCGGACGCACAAACACAGGTATATACGGAAATTCCGAAGCGCTGGCTCTCTCTCTCTCTTTTCGAGGAAGAGGATCCGTCGTTTGTTCTCCACTGAACGCGCGCGAAAAGCGTTTCTCGCGATTCGCCGAAACCCGATGCTCTCGACACACACTCGCGCACTCTCGGCTGGCCGTTCTCTCTTCACTGTCTAAAGAGACAACGATCGACGGTTTGGACGATCATTAAAAAATAATAAACGTATTAACCACAGCACAGGCACAGAATTGCACACACTAGATATTTCAGAATTCCAGGCGAGAGAGTCGCTCAACACACTTGGTATAACCGTTCGCCAACGAAAAAAAAAACGAACCAGCACAACGGTCTCTCTCTCTATATTTTTCGCGCAGCTCTCTCTCACAGTAAGTCGCTTGCGCACCTCTCAACGGCCGCGCGGCAACTGAAAGTAGGGACGCGCCGCGCTGTAGGAAACCCCCCACCGTTCGAACGCCGAGAGAGAGAGAGAGAGCGCTCCGGAACCATCCCCCCTACTTTCTACCAGCGAGCAACGTTCGCTGCTTCTCTCGCTCCTACGCATACATATATATACACTCTGCGCGCGCTGGAGTGCTGCGCTCTCTCTCTCTAGCTCGCTGGCTCTGCGGCTGCTGCTGCTGCTTCTTCTTCGCCTTCGCCTTTTTTTCAAACCGTATGCAGCCCGCCGATGGAACGAAACGCGCGCGCTGCGCGCTGGACGATGCCCGCGCGCGCGCTCTCTGAGTGCGAGAGGGAGAAGTATTAAGGGGGCTGCACAATGGCGTTGTGTGGAGGGATTGAGTTAGGTTGTTTTCATGCTTTTCGAGAATGTGGGCTATTGGTTTATCGATGATTTTTAATGGTAAATGTGGTACCAAGAACTACGGTACTGTCTTAGTTTAGACGCTCGATATTTTTAAATAATAAGCTACATATATTTAACTGTTCTATCACAACGCGTCCTTTTCAATTTTACAACTACTTAAGCAAGAACGTTAGAAGGGCAGCGCGGCCGAAGGATGCGGGCGACGTTGATACATAGGATTGTTAATAACGATGTTCAATCTTTGCCAGGACTCTCTCGGCTGCTTCGCCGGGATTATTTCATCAACGACGGCGAGCGCGCGCGCACCGGCCGCGACCGGGACTTATAGGAGAACGACGGCTATAGCCTTGCTCTGCTACTGCTGGCCTGGCTTGCTAAATTTCCACGTGTTTCATCTCTCTGCGTGTTCCCAAACTGCTATAATTCTCAGTTGGACCGCAGTCATAATTACTCTCCGGCCGGGGTCTCCGCGCGCGGGGTGAGCTAGAGAGCAGCGGGAGCTAGTCAGATAACTTTCGAAAATTTCATGCATACCATTCTAAACAATAGTGATTTAGCGACCGGACTCTAGTGATTGCGAGCTTCGTTCGCCGCGTACTTTGCGCTAGTGGAGTCCTTTGTGCGAGTTTATTGGGTTCTTTATTTTGGAGGTTAGTTCGGTATCGATGAGAATGAGATTGGATGTGATTTTAGTGTGTGGTGACCGAGTGACGTTTGTGTTTCCGGCAGGAGTTGTTATTTGATTAGACAATTAGATTTGTACTAGTTTTTCGCAGGAAACTGACGATCTTGTTTCCAACATGAAGCATGTAGAAATTCAGAAAGTTCGTAGTCATTTCAAAATGGCTCGAAGGAAATTCGATATGGGTTTGTCGGTTGGAGCACTCAGTTACTGTCTGAAATACTGTGCTTCTAGTCAGTCACACGGCAGGTGAAAGAAAATCCGATATTTTCCAGCTACAAGACTGTCCCTAATTTTCTCTCCAACTATTATTAATACAACACGACAAGAAAGAAGTTATTATTTATTCATCGCAGATCTAAAGTCGAATAGGTAAATGTCATACATAACCTATAATTAATTATTTGCATGTACAAAAAAAGATTTTCACAATATCAAACCAAACGTCCCCATGCGCCAATACTTCCTCAAAAACCATCACTCCCCCTCGACTTTCGAAAAAAACTCGTTTACCCATCCTCGCAACCGCCTCACAGTGTGAAGTCGGCCTGCCGAGGTGAAGGAGCCGAAAGAGAGAGAGAACGAGCGCAACGTACACTCGCGCGCGACAGGAGAAGGGCTCTCTCTCAGTCACATTCAGGAGAGGGGCTGCCAGGAGGAGTAGGGGGGGGGGGAGAAGGGAACATCGACGAGGACGGCAGTTTGTATACGTGCAGCAGCCCCCACCGGCCGAAGAGCCAGCAAGAGAGAGAGAGAGAGATAGATCCCTGCGGCAGGTGGTTCTCTGCGTCTCCGTCTCTCCAACGCGCGCGTCGGGCAAAGCTGCCTGGCTGGCTGGCGCAGGAACCCGCAGGGACCACCGACCGTTTTTGACCGGCCGTCTGCCTGTGCCTGTGTACGCGCGGCCGAGTTTTCAGCTCTCGAGAAGTGCTTTCCATCTCGCGCCTACATGGATATCGCGCGCTTTTTGCCATTCCGCCCGGGAGATGGAATTTCGCGGGAGGATCGAGGAAAGTTTCCGCGAGCGTTTTTATCCTAGGATTGCTTTATTTTGGCCGCCGCTCTCGCTTCTGATGTAATTAACAGAGCGGGATCTGCGTGTAGGTATATGTAGGGGAAAAAGTCGAGCGCAGAGAGAGAAAGGGCACAAGTGCTCTTGTTTCGAGCGATTAAAGCCAGCGCGCTCCTTGAGCCTGTATACTTGTATATACAGCTCTATACGAATGGGCTCGCGAGAATTTTATGATTCGTAAAGGTTATTTATTGGAGTGCGCCAAGGCTCTGCGGCAGCGGAGCGCAGTGTCTGTATATATAGACGTTTAATTCCTTCTAGGCCCCCGTCGTCTCGGGGGCTGTGTGTATGTGTGCCCTCTTGCAGGGCTAGCCGAGGATGGAATTTCTATTGAGAGAAAGTCCTACCTCTAGGGCGAGCGCGCAGCCGAGCTGCATACAATGGACGAGCAAGTAAGACCCTTTCTAGGCTTGATTGCGCTCGGCCCTTTTTCTGAGCGCCCTGGCTCCTCTCTGTGTATACCTATCGATATATGTAGCTGAGAGTATATACGTGACGTATTAAATTGTAAATCGTAACGAATAGCGACTGGGATGGAGCATCGCGTTAGGTGGAAAAAAAAAGTAAAATTACGTAGCGAGAGGAGAAAGGCTAGATATTGTATTTTTTTTATAATTGAGAGACCGACGGAGTAATAAAATAAATCAATCATCGCCGATGACGCTAAAAAAAATTCTCCGCCGCGTGGAAAAAAAGCTTTGTTTTTCCCCTCCCGTCGAAGCAATCGATACGCGCTTCGTTCTTACTCCGTTCCCATTTCAGCGAACAATATCAGTGCTCGAATAATGCACTTACACAAAGAGGATCGTCGCCAACGAAAAAAAGCCGCCTTAACGCTTACACGCGCAAAAAGCAATCAGCCCATCCTCAAGCGCATAATTAAAGATTTCCAATAACCAGCACCACTCCCGCTAAAACTAACAATCCCACTCCCCTTAAAACAAAGCCCCTCTCCGCAGCCGTCGACAGCTGATCAGCATAAAAACCCTTGGGCCCGCTCCGATTTTCAGCGTTGCGCGCGTGCAGCATCCAAAAAGCGCGCGCCGGCTGCGCATCAGGTACAACACCGCACGGGCCACTTGTGTATCTGCGCGCGGAATCTTCCAGGCCTCCCCCGTACTTTCCAGGTATATATACAGCTACACACCTCAAGCAGGCTGCGGGCCGATCGGCAGGTTCAGCTCTCCTCTCTCAGCGAGATATATATCCTCTCCGCAGCCGTCTGCCCAACGAGCACGCGCGCACACCTGCCCGTTTTCTTTCTCTCTCTCTCTCTCGTTCGCCGCGGCGCATGAAAATAACGCATTAGCATCCTCCTGCGGATAATATAACGCAGGCGCGCCGAGAATCCGGGAGAGCTCACGTACGGGACACTCTATCTCCTGCGGCCTTATTTTTCAGAAAAATATTGCGGCAAGTCTTGTTTATACCGAGCGCGGAGCCAATCTGCGCGCGACACATGGCGCGCTCTCGATATATCGCTGTATATAGCCACGCGACTCACCCTTAATTTTTTCTTTCTTTGGCTTCCTTGGCGCAGCCGAAAAACGGCTGGTCGATTAATTTATAGGGCTCGCGCCGAAGGGAAGTGGAGAGCGCGGTATTGTTGCGATATTGGATCGGTATTGCATTATTGTAGGGCTTTTTTCTCCATATAGTTATTGGGCCTGCGGGGTGATTGTCTTCATCTCCGGGCCGAGTTTTTCCGAATCGGGAAAACAGAGCAGCTTGCGCACGCCGGTTTTTATTGATGCGGGTATATAGGAGCAGCAGGAGAGAAGAATTTTCGGCGCGTGATGTGTGTCTGCGTATAATACGGAAAAGAGGGCAGAGCGTATGTTAATGGTTCATAAATTCGGGGCAGAAAGCGCCGCTCGAGCGGAATTCCCATTGTATTGGCCCCGTCGTCGCGGGATATGTAGATCGAGAGTATTGTGAGAAGAGAGCCGCGGAGGTGATAAACTTTAATTTATTCCTGCGACTGTATTTTATATATGATGATAATGTATATATATGCATGTAGATGGGATCGTTGATTTAATATATAATTATCGCTCTCTCTCTCTCTCTCTCGCCTTTGTCGATGAATATTCCGCTATCTGACCGAGAGTATTACACCCCCCCCCATCTTGCCCCCCTGCTGGTATATGAGAATACTGCCACTCTGACGTTTTTAGTGAAGGAGTATTAATTCTATGATGCTGCTCTGCCTTTTATTGAGGAATTAAACTGTGCTCTATAACTGCACTATTCCCGAGCATATGTCTCAAAGAACTTCTTTATGTGAACCGATCCCTATAATTTCATTCTCAAAAGCGCTCGAAATTTTCCGAACTCCGAAAATCCGCTCTCATTACCAATTTCCAAAAATAGACCTTATTAAAAATCCCCACAAGCCTCGGCACTAAAAAAACACCCGAACCTCCATTAAATCTCGAACCCCGTTTAATATATACGAACGATGGCAACCTCTCTTTTAGCTTAAAAAAAAAAACAAGCCCAACTGCAGCAGGCAGCGAAGCCTTTTACATATACGCACGCGCAGACACCCGCTCGCTCTTTTTGCGCTCTCGAAAAATGGACTTTCGGCCATTAACATGCACTCGCGGGGCTGTGGCAAAAGGTGCTGATTTAAGAGCCAGCTGATCGAGATTTGATTGTCACAAAGAGATACACGCGAAAAAGGCAACAAGCCGCGCGCGCGCGCGCACCGCGATACATATAAGCAGCTCGCTTGCGCGCGCCTGCTGCGATGACCATTTAAAATAAGAGGGAGAAAAAAAAAATGGAACGAAGGCTGGCGCGCGCGCGCTGGCCACCGGGCGAAGAAACGAGAGCCGGGGAGCAGGTGTCCGCCGTATCTCTCGAGGCGCGCTGCCTCCGATCTGTTCGCCGCGCGCAGCCGGCCATCTGCCGCCGCTTGGCTTCTTTATGCCCGCGGACGAGAGAGAGAGAGGAAAAAAAGAGCGACACGCGCGCAGGCCAAGATTTTTCGGCTCTCCTCGGCGCGTTA
The DNA here is from genome assembly GCA_900480035.1 of Eupelmus urozonus. Lineage (NCBI taxonomy): Eukaryota > Metazoa > Arthropoda > Insecta > Hymenoptera > Eupelmidae > Eupelmus > Eupelmus urozonus. The sequence goes on along the minus strand of UELX01000235.1, from coordinate 29,091 downwards.
TAACTATCCCTTCCGCGTGTGTGTGTATCGTATAACCAGCGCGTTTCTCCTGGAAGAGCCAGCCGAGGGTTTATACGCGCGCGCGATTATCGGTTATTATGCGAGCGAGCGGAACAATGAGAGGGGGTGGGGGGAGGCGTGCTTGAGATGTTCGACGCGCCGATGATGAGGATGACGAGGTGGGCGGTGTTGACGCTGGTTTTCCACACTGGCGTATTGGTTTATTTCATGAGAAATTATATGGTATGTATGAGGTGCTTTTTTTTTTCTTTCGGTGTTACGGAGCTCTGGGTTGTATGGTTGGAGAGGCAGGGTTTTGCTTTATTGAAAGGATGCGCGACGCGGGAGTGAAATATTTACGGCGCGCGAGCGGCGAAGTGTGTCACTTCGCTGGGGAGGGGAGTTTGAAGTGTTCTATGAATATTTTAGATGTTAAAAGTATTTACCAACGGCGAAGCACGTGGGATAAGGTGCTGTAATTTGCGAGGATGAATGAAGCCCGCGGAAGTTGGGCTGAAGTGTTAACTAGTTGGTACTTTTGTATTTACATGTGTGTATTATTGAAGTGTTTTTAAATATTTTGTTAAGTTCGATTACAATGTTTGGTATAAAGATTTGTGTATGGTAGGTATAAGAGAATTATACTTCAATAAATAATTAGTTACAGTAAGGTATGAAATTTTATTGTTATTTATAGAGTTAAGAATGTTTTTAAAAAAATGTACGAGATTACTTGGTCTGCAAAATCTGCCCTGCTTTCCTCGCAATCTTTCAGCTTCAAAACTTGAATCCCGACGCGAGGCAGGACTACAGCCGAACGAGTTTATGTATACAGGCTGATTATGCTCAGGCCATTCGCTCAACCGGAATGCGTCGAATCACGTTAAAAAACATCTTTCCAGCAAGAGTGATTTTGAAGTAAAAAATTTTCGTTACACAATTATAAAAGAATTTTAATTAAAAAACTTTTACTAATTTATTTTAAGTTATTCGTCACTTTCTTTTTTCTAGTATTTTTTTTTAAATCTTAAGGGGGTTTTCAAATTTTTATTCAGCACTTATAATTTACAAGAGTGCGTTAATTATAAGACCTTATCATAATATTAATTTTTAAACACTAAGAAGCATGTTAATAAAGGTAAATCAATGTTTATAAATTCGATAAATGCTTACTGCATATTAAAGTTTAAAATTCATAATAAAATGATAAAATAATGTACTTATAATAAGATTAGATGCATGCAAAGTCTTGTTATTTATGTACATACTCGATGATACTTGCAAACTATTCCCGACGTTGTAAATATGTACAGCCTGATAGACCTATCAGCGGTATTAAACATTAATTCACATCGAGCTGTTTGTAAACTACATTTACATTTAATGCCGAGTCTATCATAATCGAAAAAACATCACCGCGCAATCCAATCCCAACCCACCAGCTGTTTAAATCCATAATAAGCTTAACCCACTTATACTCAACTTCGTTAAAAACGCTTCACACTTGCTATATGTACATACCAGTCTCACCTTTCACACACACATACACACACATGTCAAAGCATTTTCAATCACAATATAAACGAAAGCGAACTTCAAAGCTCGCAACGCTCCCGTGACCGACTAACGCGCCGCATCGATCCTCCCCCGCAGCTCGGCTAAAAAGAAAAATCCACCGAACTCGCAAGCGGCTGCCGCTCTCGGCGCCTGCATTATTAACGCCGGATATATTCGCAGTGGCGCGCACGCGTCTTGTACTCGTTCAAGGGTGAAAATCGCTGATGACTTACTTAGTCCCTGTGCCAACGCGGAAAGCACTCGGCGCGCGCGGCGCAAACTCAGCGCCGCTTAACATTTCATGATATGCGTATATATGTAGGTAAGGTGATCCGGGAGAGGAGCGAGAGAGGGAATAGCGAAATTCCTCGTCGCGTCGACGTCTGCAGCTAGATAGCGGAGAGAGAGAGAGGAGGAAAAGTTGAGCGATGCCGCTTGACGCGTTGGCTTCTCTGGAGGAGGTGGTTATAGCGATGGTTGAGAAGTTGAATGAGGAGTGGGGCTGGTATGAATTGATTGGGTTATGTGTGAGGTCTGGCGCGGTGAGTAGTGAACAAATTTAGCGGAAGATTCAGATTTTTAAAGGAGCGGCTGGGATAACACAGTTGTGATTTTGATATATTTGGGCAGCTGTTTGATTGATATTTAAAAATTGATTATGGATTAACTTATAATATGGATTTAATTTTTTAGATTGAATATAGCTGTAAAAATTTTATAGCAAACAACGTTATCAGCAAATGCAAGCAAGCCGTTTTGAATCTACCTGTATATTGATATTATTCAAGATTGATATTATCAAAGTTTTCTTTTTGTCTGTTCAAAAATTCTACTTCTGGACAATAAAATGCAATAGGTGACTTTTAATAACTTTAAGCATAGCTAAATGTGTTTTTTCAACTAGGTTGAACAAGTATATCTAAGCTAAAGTATACATACTGTTATTATTAGAATGACACTCTTCAAGAATCGTTTTTCTCAGCACACTATTAAAGTTATAAAACAACTGTATATTTACCACCTACTTTGCCGGTACAATCACCCGTGCGCTACGGCATCATTAAAATAAAACAAACACCCTTAATCTCAAGAAATAATTCGTTGCAGCACTCCTAAAATCAAAGCCACGGCAAAAAGCGCTTAATTACCGTAAAAAGTCTCTCGCCTTGGCCAAAATCAAGACGCGAGCGCGGTAAGAAAAGTGCTTAAGGTGTTGCGCTCATTACGTTGCTTTTTATCCGGCACCGGTGGAAACGATTTTTTTTCCTTGTTTCGCGCGCTGCAAAAGAGAAAGGTGCGCACCGCCGCGATTAGAGCTGTAATTTCCGATTCAGGGAAAAGAAGATTTATCCCGATTACAGAGCCGAGAGCGAGACCGTTACGTTTTATTTTGCTTGGCGCGCGTCAAAAATAGAAAGCAGCGCAAAATCCGCCGTGTACCAATAATGTCGCAGCGACTTTCTTTCGCTCCGAGATCAAAAAGCTGAAAGCACCTAAGAAAATACAAGAAAGGCGTAACAATGGAAAAAGTCCCATTATCGATCGAAGGAATCTCGACGTTATATCGAAAAACGAAACGAACGCTTGACTCTCCCACCTACATCGGCAGTCCAGCATTGTGGCAGCGCAATCTGCGCTACCGAAAATACAAGTGTCGCAGGTATCTCTCGCTCCTCGTATCCAATTATTTTCTGCTCCCGACCCTCAGCCTCCGATGAAAAAAGGAAAATTTCGGGCTTTATTCCGTTCCCTCCTCGATTCAGCGCGAACACAAACGCTCTTATATTTTCTCCTCTCTTTCTCCGTGAGAGCTAATTAGCCGAAAGCCGCGTGCGCTGGCTTATCAATCGGCACGCAACGATTTCGTTCCTACGATAATGCAGCCCGACGCGCTCTCGATATACACCCAGAGAGTTTCGACTCCGCACGAGCTATATCCGAATGTAGAAACGAGGCGAGAAAGAAGAAGATCGCTGATTAATGATCAGAGCTGCGCATCTGACCGGCCGCGCGCTCGCGCGAGTGTGCTGTATTTATAGGCGAGCTTGCGCGCGAAATTAGTTCTCCTCTCTCTCTATCTCCCTCGCCCTCTTCTCGCTAATGGAATTGAGATAATGAAGCGTTGAAAATGGGATATCCGCTCGAGAGCTGAGCTATTACGTGTATCCTATACCTAACGGATTTTTGCCTTATAATCCAGCTGTCTCCGCGCGCAGTAAGATAGAGGCGTGAGCGCCGAAATGGATTATCATTACGTTTGCAATGATTAAATGGAGCGCGATTAAGCATGCGCGAGCTGCTGCCGCGCTGCTCGCTCCCGTCGTTCTGGAATTTCTGAGCGAGCCCGAGAGCTATGTTAATGTTTCATAATATGCATGACGCGTAACTGAAATTATACATCGTTTATTATTAAACGCGGAGCGTCGAAGGTCGAGTGCGTCGTTGTGCGCGTCGTATTAAAGAGTGGATTGAATTATTGTATTAAAATTCGGCTGGATTGAATTGTACAAGGTTTGCGCTTCTATTTATACGAGCGCGACTTCCTTTTTTAAACTCACTCGTGCTTTGAATATTACGTTCGCATATATATACACTATTTTATATAATTTAATACACTGAAATAGTATTTTAATAAATTAAGCAACGCGCAGGGCGCGCCGAGTTTTTCGTTCCAAAGTACACAAAAAGACGGCTGAACCTTTTCGCAAAATTATTAGATTAAATTAACTAAATGCACGGCGCCCGTAAAAGCGGAAAACACAAAACCACAGCGAGTTCCAGGTGCGCCCGCGCCAGCGCGCCCACTCAGCGAGGCCATAGCGAAAAATCCTCTCCGCTCTCTGCCGTAATGGCTTAAAAAACAATTTTCACCCTCGACACACTTCGCTACGTCCGAGCAAAGCAGAGCGCGCTTAGCTCGCGCTTAAAAGTGCACACAGCGAAGGAGAAAAAAGAAGAACGCCAGCTTGATGGCGCTGGGCAATCGGTTGACAAAGGCGGACGATTATCCGCGAGAAACTTGAATTTTCGTTACAGATAAAAAGGATTAGTTGATATTGCGAAGCGATGGTATAAGCAATGATTAAATTTACGGAGTAGTGGCTCGTGTTTCTCGAGCGTTTACATATACGTATCACGTCCGCGAGGAAATTAGTGGGTGGCTAGCTGGGTTTTTAAGTGTACGTGTGTGTTTGCGAGTGGGTGTAACGCAAAGTAAAACCGCATTACGAGCGAGCGTTACCTGCGCGACCGATCCAATTCTCTCGGCATTTTCTTTAGCTCGGCCATTCGCAATGTTCGCTAACGCGTCGCTGGGGCGTGAAGTGCGCGGCATTTTTTGGACGGAGTGCTTTTATCGGCTGTTTTTTGTAATTTTCATTCGATTTGAGGAGAAACGGCGCTATTCGGAGGGGAATGGAAGGATTTGGCGGGGAGTGGATGGGATTGGGAGATGCGCAGTGATTTTGATAATGGTGGTTATGGTTTTGTTGTTAATGGTGTGACGGAATTGAGGCTTGATTTACATTATAAGATTATGATGTTTTCTTTGATTTCATTGATAGTAAAGAGTTATTGGAGAATTACGATTATTTTTTATTATTTGAAATAGAAGATAAATTTCTGTATTACATTTATTGAAAAAAAAGTTAATAAAAAATTTAATTGAATAATGACTGAAAAAAATACCATCATAAAAAGAAAATATTTTAAAAGTATCAGTTCTGATTGAATTTTGCCAAATTGCTATTTTAAAATAATTAATAAAACATTTTCCAAAGTATTTCAATATTTTTCAGAAATCAGTGGCTTGTGCAATGAATGTTTAATGTTTGATTTCGAATTCACAAGTCGTGACGAAGATCGACTGAAAGTAAGTAGGATCGATCGGACGCTGCCCTATAGATAGCTATTAAGCTCTAATTGATGTGTCTTGTTTATTTAAATGCTATTGTAGTCTGCGGGTGCCATTTAATTATACTCTGTCAATTATGGTATATAATTGATTTTACATGCTCTCTGCGTCGAATATTGCATTGTTCATGGACAGGTAACGTCCTCGAAATAGCTTTACTTCTGACGCAGTACAATTAGTGGTCGTCCATACGTTTTTTTTTTTTTTTTTTTTTTTACAATTTAAAGTCAAATTTCATTAAAGTATACATAGGTTCTACGTAGGACGAAGGGGTGGGCAAAAAATACATACTCTGTTGAATTACTATGTTATATGCTATTGTATTTACTTGTAATGTAATGTACTGTTACTCTGGATAAATAAATAAAATAAAATAAATGTTTATAAAATACTAAAATTATAGATACTGCACTTTAAATACTACATTTAAAATATCAATTTACAAATCCTATAATTGTCTATCCCTGCCTAGTGCTATAATCAACTACGAAATTCTTTTAATAAAAACGTAACCTAACTAGGGCCTACTTAGGACTTGTTTAATTTTTTACTACTGCATCCGTGGTTTGATCTTTGAAAGGTCAACGAATATATATTTCAATCTCTATAAATTCTAATTTAAAAAAAATGTATTACTAATATACATAATCAGAACCAACCAGAACAACATCAAACGCGATAACTACAAAAGCCCAAGCTGAACCCTCCCCGGCCCCAAAAACACCTCTCACCTTATCCATTTTCACAAGCGCACGAATCACCCAATCCCGCCGCTAAAACTCCACAGCCATCATCCTCTAATTTCAAACATAATCCCAACTCAACAACCTCCCATCGCCCATTACAGATTAATCCGTCTCCTCGTCTCCCTTATTACAGCCTCGCCCACCTTCCCTCCCCTCCCCCCTCATCCCTCTAGCATCGCGCGCTCCGCTCACATTGTTATTCCTGGCGGCGAAATTCGCTCTCGGCGAGAAAGTGCCGCTCGGGAATTTCGCGCCTGTACTCCCCCCGTCCCTCCTCCTTCAACCCCGCCGGCTGCGTGAAGTTCCAGGCTCTACTGCTCGATATCCCCGATCGATTTTGCTCTTGGGGCCGCGATTTGTTTTGGCGTGGCCGGCATTCCGCGCGCGAGAGACGAGGAATTATGAGGGAATTCGAGAGAGAGAGAGAGAGACGCTGAGGTAGGCTGCGTGATTGAATAAGTTTTTGGAATTACGCGAGGCTGGTTGGCTAGAGGAGGACTATATCGTTGGGAGAATGCCGCTGGAGGTGTTAATTGATTTTTGCTCGTTAATTTTCCGATGCTCGCGTTTATATATGTGGAATAGCCGAGCGCGAAGCGGGTGAAGTTGAGGCGCTAAGGTGGATGGCTAGGTTGAGCTCTTGCTTTAGAGTCTTTGTGTCGAACGCGCGCGCCTGTGCCACTTTGACGAGAGTTTGTAGTGATTTAAATGGAAAGCTGTCAATAATTTAGCGATGTAGTTTTCATTTGTTGAAGGAAGGACTGTTTTAATCCCTTGATTGGTACGGCTTCCAGACATTATTTTCGTACCGAAACTGGTTGGTAGACGTAAATAGTTTACCTGAATATAGAAAACCTGTGTTAATAAGAGTTTTTTCTTTTTGAGGTCACTGATTACATTTCGACGTTTTATTTCCATGCTAAAATCGAAGTAGATTAAAAATAGGAGCTGAAGTTGTTAGTACTTTATATATATAAAATCCTCTCATTTTGAATTCATGTGAAAATACACGGACCAAGTATATACTTGGCAGCTCTTATTAAATACGATGTCGCCATTTTAAAAGGTTAAAATGGTTTTGAAATAGCTATAGACGCTTGACCCGTGTAATTTTACACACATGAATTTACAGTGCTACCAGTCAAGCAGTTAAGCACTTTGTAACTGAACGTTCTAAGCTACGTTTTTGGTAAGAAAATACTTTATGGCATTTTAAAACTTTATCTATGACTACGTTAAAACTCAGCGTCAGTTATGAGTAAAGTCATTAACTTTCGAAATTTTAAATCGTATCGCATTGAATCAGGCAGGAGCAATTCCAGAGGGAAAAACCTTAACAGTTTAGGGCAGGCTTAAAGGACACGTATGCGTTAAACTAAAGCGCTCTTTAGCCGTGTATATATACAGCCCGGGGAAATCCAATATACGTAAGCTAGTTAGGCTCCAGCACACTTGATTTCTGCGCCAAGCGCCGGCGCGTAAAAGGCCGTTTATTGAGATTTCAACTTCCCCCGAGAATACAGCGAATAATTAAACATTACACAGCCTAATAACCGCATTACTCACTCGCTAATTACATAATCGCCAAACCGTAATCACCCCATTTAATCGCATCATATCTTCCGAGCAATTGACTTTTCGGCGCGCGCAGAGCGCCCCAACAGAACAATTATCATCCGAAATCTCGGCATCAATAATGGAATAACCAGCCCGCGCTGCCATAAAATCTCGAAATAGCGTCTAGCGGCCAACTTTAGACAAACACAGAGAGCGCAAACCGCAATTAAATGTATAACGCTCGGCTCGCTCTCTTATACAAGTGCGCGATTCCAGCGCGCTTTAGCAGAGGCAAAGACACCGGATGTCCATACACACACCTACGCTCGGACACCTATACACGCCACCAGCTCAACATCCGCCTCAAACGGCGGCGCTACATCGCCATGGAAACGGCCTCGTATATAGCTCTCAGGCTGTATAGTCCGCGGCGTATATATGCTAAATAGCGTTTTCATACGTACACCGGCTCTCTCGATCGGTTAGCTCGGGCGCGAGCGCCTTTATATGCACTCGGAGTCCTGTCGCATTAGGAGGGCTGAATCATTGATGGCAGGCCGACGGTGCGGCTTTCATTAAGAGCAGCTCGGCCTGCAGCAGCGGCGGCAGCTTCGATGCTAATTGTGCCGCGCGCGTGGCGGGCTCCTCGTTACGCGCTCCAATCGGCCATTCGATTCAATTCTCGGAGAGAGAGCGAGAGTCGCGCGACCGATCGCTCGTTTATACAGCCCCTAAGCGCTACGGCTGCGATACGTTCTCCGCTAGCGGAGAATCGGATTTATCGTATTGCTGAGAGGAGGTGTGGTTTGTCGCGAGGATTTTTTGTCTTTTTGGTTGCGTTTTTGCAGTGGGTAGGGCTGTTGTTGTGTAGGGTAAAATTTGTGCTTTTTGGCGTGGTTCGGTACTTGTTGGAAAATGTTCTGTTTATAGACGAAAATTGGAGTGTTTTATTTGAAAGGTAAAATTTGGATTGCAACGTCCTATTATGCAATATAAATTAATTTCAGTATTATACTTTAAAGTCAAACATAATCTGTCAATATTTGTAGTTCGTAGAAGTCAATTCGTAAAATTCTATCCAGTCTGTTTTATTAAAGTCAATATTTAACTATACTTGTTCATGAATCTCGATAAATCTCGAAAATACGTTATCTCGTGATTGGTAGTCTGATTTTTTACCATCAATCAAACAAACCAACATGCCAACAATTTGTACCTAAGTACATATTCATGTTTATTGCCATAAATTTCCATCAAACCCACTAATTAATCCGCTCCACATACACTTCATAAAAATAAAAAAAAAAACAACCTTTAATCACCCAAATCAAACACAAACTCTAAACTGCCTCTCACCGTTTTTACCGTTATACTCCACACTCCCGGGCACCTACACCCCTAAATAAAATATCAGAACCCATCCGAAATCAAAGCCACCCAATCCCACCGAGCTAAATACGAAAATCCAATCAACACAATTCCCGACGCGTCCGGCCAACACACACAAAACTCCGAAGCCGCCGCGACTAATTCAAAGCAGCCGGCGCGCCCTCCGCAATCCATCCACACAGCTTGCGCCAAAGTCAAAGAAAAACTCCTCCCGCTGCAGCGTTCGGTAATTGGTATTTGTTTTGGAATTCTCAAGCCATCGGAGCTCTCTCACTCGCGGCGCTCGATTGCCTCTCCCGCGTATATAACACGTATCGCGGCTGCATGCATGATGCATTGGCCCGACGCTGCCCTCGGCAGACACGTGACATTTAACGGACAGCCCGATAAGCGCGCGCGTGCTCGCTTTCGTGTGTGTGTATATATAGATACGTAGTCGGTGCACACATGCGTATATACAATGGAGATCGGCACAAAGTAGGAAAGGGGTATATATAGTCTATATCGAAGAGAGGGAGTGGAGAGAGCAGGTAGGGACAGAGACAAATAGGGAGAGTATAATGGGCGCGATAGGCGATCGAGCCGCGAGGGTAATAAGGAGCGCGACAATGGATCCGCCGAGGCGAGCATCGGACACTTTCGGGGTCATCGACGCGCTTCTTTCTCGCGCCCGTATTTATACCAGGCCGCAGCTGCATGGGCGCAGGTTAAATAGGACGGTGAGGCTGGATGGGCCACTCGTCGAGGTATTGTCTATGGTAAACGGATAGTTTTGTCAAGATACCAAGGCGGAAGGTCGTTTGCGAGAGCTGGTTACGTTGCGGAGGTCGGCCTCCAGGCGTCTACCTGACTCGGTACAATTGGGCATTGTTCGGAGGGAGACGGAAAGGAGGGGGATCTTCGAGTGCTCTAATTGTGTTGCGATGATAATGCAGAGTACCTTCTTGACTGACTTTCTCGACTGTGGATTATGCAAGTGTCTGGTGTGGTTAACGAGCTGAGCGCGTTGTGTGTATAATAGTTTTCACGCGGTTTCGTGCTCGTCTTTAATTGATTATCGCCTTGGTCTTTTTTTTGTGCTGGGGTAAATTTGACCTATTTTGAATGACGAACGACGATTCGTGTAAAGTGTGGGGTTGATTAATTATTTCGATTTGTAAATAATTGTAGGCTGTGAAAACTGAAATTATGAGGAAAAGGGAAATGATTAATGAATATCGCACTATAAAAGTTGACTAGCTGCAATACTTGACAGTAAAACACTTACATTCTCACCAGATTTTGTCGACAATTTGTTATAAGCGGATAATGATCAGCACTCACCTGGAACAAATGAAAACCATCATTATTAAAATAGATTAGTAACATAGCAGACGAAATTATTAATATTTGCATAAACTATTAACACACGCGCGCAAGTCATTAAAACTACAACGTATATCCCAAAAATCTTGTTTAATTGTAATTATATTAATAGAATCTGCCAAAACCAAACACCCAGCTTCATAAACACCAACCTCATCAACCACCGAACCTCACTAAGCATCCGCGTAAACCAACCGAGCCTAAAAACTTTTTCCACCTATAAATCAACCTAGAAAATCTCGTACCAAAAAGACAACCGCAGGCACACACCGCCAATGAATAACCAACAAATCACGGCTCTTCTCTTCCTCTCCGTCCATCTCAAATACCTACCCGCTTGCCACCAAGTCCCCAAAGTCCCTCCTCCCTGCGGACGCATGTACATGTCTCCCGCGCCCTGGCAAACTTATGCGAAATATTGCGCCGACGGAGCTAGTAGGTAGCGCGCGTACAGCAGAAATAAACGCGCTCGCTCTCCAGGCGGCATTTACATATTTATATGGGCGAAGATGAAGCAAGTGGACAGGGCTGGGCCGGAGACGCCGGATTTTGCGGGAGTCTCCGCAATTCTCGCAAATTGAGCGGGCCAATTTGCGCGGGATTGTGATGCTAAGCGGCCCGCGAGCGTTCGGAGGATGTAAAACGAAAGAATTTCCGGATGCGCGCGGCTTGCTTGTCCAGAAGAAGTTGGAGCGCGAGGCTGGGTGGCCGGGAGGGCGGAAAGTGGATTTTCCTGGTAAATGGGGAACGTGGTTTTTTTTTTTGGCTTTGGGGATGTAGGGAGTTAAAGGTTGTTCTTGTGACAGGTGCTGGGATTTGTTTGAGGCGGGGTGCTGGTGACATTATTTTGTGTATGACGATTTTGAAGGTTTGGATTTTCGTTGTGAATTGGTGGCTGAAGGAAAGATGACAATTCGTCGATGGTCAGTATGGAAAAATTGAAATTCAGAGTAAGCTTATTTCAATATGCAAAGAGTTGCAGATTGAAATGTTATTTATATATAGTAATATTCAATAGTAATTAATAGAAACCATCATCAAAGAATATTTATTATTTTTAACATCAAATTACTAAACGCTATAAATAACATATTCATTGATTAATAAAGCAGCCATCCCTGTAAAGCTTATTCATCGCGTACCCATACATGAAGTTATTTAACGATGTTTATTCATGTTAATCGAGGCTATTTATCCTGCCGCGTTTTACTTCCAGCAGCAGCGAGCTCGGAGCCTATAATAAAAGAAAAACAAAATGAAAAAACTTTTGAAATTTGTATCTCGCTTTTGGCGCGAGGCCTTGAAACAAAGTTTTAAAGGCCAGCCACGATCAGAGAGCCGCTGGTGAGTTCTTGTTTTTTCTGCGCGCCGCGAGCTAGGAAGTAGTAGTTTGTTTTGAAGCTTGCGGGGCTTGTTTTGACGGGTAATTGATTCCGCATGAAAATTAATGGAGACCGAGGGAGAATCGCCGCTGAAGTAGGAGAGTTGGGGCTGCGTCGCCGAGACGAGAAGCGCAGGGACGAGCCATCAATATCTACGGGAAAGTAGCGGCTCCAGTTTAATTTGGCGAAGTTGTTCTTTGGAATTGTGTTTTGGACGATGGCTGTTTGTGAGGGCGGTATTTAAAGTGTGTTGGCGTAGTTGATTTTTCGGTGTGATAGATTGAATGATTATTAAAGCATTTATTGAAAATAATGGACTTGTTTTTTTTTAAATATGTCTAGGATAAAGAAAATCTCTTTATTAACGATTATTTTGAGTTGGATAAGAATTCATTTGATTTAAACGGAATTGTTTTCAATATTTAATGTTAACGAATTCCTTTGAAACTGATAATAATCATTTCAATGAAAATATTTTTTTTTTGGAATCTGTTTGAGAATTTACATTATATTCAGTGAATAATGTGGAATATTTTAAACTAACATTAAACTCGAAATTTTCTAGTCTTTTATTTGAATAGCAATAAGTTTATTTTTACATAAAATAAAAATAGAATTTATAAAAATAACCTTTACAGTTTATAAAATAATATAAATCTCTATTTGAATATATATACAAGTACTCAAGAATACATCACTACAAATTCAGATAAAAAAAAATTGAAACTCAAACCCCAGGCTGTAATTAAAAAGAGATTTCGCCAGGAAGTCCAAGCGGTGCGGAAGTATTGAAATCCCTGAGCCGAGTTCCTAACTGAATTCAGAAAAACCTCTCGACTACGCATCGCGCGAATAAAAACCTCGCCGCGACAGTTGACGAGGGTTAAACTCACCCTCCCCCCTCGCTTGTATTTTTAACTCGTTCCGCTCTTCACACACTCCCACCCGCCTTCTTAAATCCCCATCCGCTCGAAAAAAAAATTTGTCCCTCACATTTGACACCCAACCCTAAAGTAAGCTCCAATACACACGCACTATTACAGTCTGTAAAATGAAAACGTCAGTATAGACGCCAGTAGCCGGCGCTTCAGGCTCGTCCATCCTCCGTGCGAGAGTAATAGAGCTCGGGAATCGACGAAGCTTAAGAGCTCGGACTCGCGCACACGCGCTCTTATATATATAGACAGAAGGGGAGGATTTATGTAGGCCGCGAGTAATGCTCCTCTTCGGAGTAATTACGAAGGGACCGCGCTACACGGCTAACTTCGCGAGCTATGCAGAGCAGGAAGATAACCGCCGAGGGATGCTGCGAGTAGCTTTGAAGGAAAGAAAGGGGGATCCGTGGCTTAATTAGCTTTCAATCGAGCCTTATTGCGAGATGCTTCTTTTATCAATCGTGATTAGCTGTTGCACCGGTGTCTGATGTCGGGGAAGGGGCGTTTGTGAGAAAGTTTTTGATTGGTGAAGTATGAAGCTGATGGAGCGAGCTGTTTTGTAATAAATCTGAGATGGTTCGATGCTCGTTTTTCCGAGATGCTGTATTAATTACTTGGTTTTTTGCGCGGGGAACGGGATTGGAGCTTTATTAGAGACTAATTTAGCAGTAATTTTGAAAAAGTAGTATTGAAAAAGTTTGAAATGAATTTAATTTTATCCGCGGCTACTTGTAACGACTACTACACGAAAATCACGATAAATTCAATATCATTGAATAGCTTGATAAGCGACATGTGCTATTTTCAATTCCGTAAACCAACTTTAACGGGCATTCATGTCTGCTTTATTATTCAAGCAAGCCCGAAATAAGCTCGAGCTCAGCTTATGAATAATTGACTTAAAAAAAGCTAGGATCAAATCATTCATTATTATCACCAAATACTTTAACAGTAGCAGCCAGCGGATCAAAATACCTGCGCACAAAACCGAGCAATCCGTTCCCGATAAAGCCGCATCGCAGTTCCAGCTAAAAGCAGCTTTCGCGCGCCTCGGATATCGTAAAAGCAATCATTAGCGGCGATTCGTCACGTACGAAATCCGTTTGCGTGCCGCGTGTATCCACACAGCTCGCCTCTCCCACGAGCTCTCTCGTTATCTGAAAAATAATGCCTGTACGCGCACTTTGAAAGTACTTGGGTGACACGCACGCGGGACACGTTGAAATCGTTAGTAGCCACTTGTGCTGCTCGGGTTCCTGTAAGCGGCTCCTTCAAGACTTCGGATCCCACGGAGGTCGTCTGCTAAATATCATTCGGCGAGATCGAGGGCTCTTGGAAGTGGCTGATCTTGTTTCGTGAAATTTTCTTACTGGAGAGGCCAGCAAGAGATGCGGGGGATGAATTTCGAGATGGTTTGAGAGGGTTGCGACGGGTTTGTGACGATGTTGTTGTTGAGGTATTGAGGGTGACGGGGGCCGTTAGTGTGGGAAAGTTGGTTGAGGTGTTATTTGTGAAGTTGAGGTTTTTAATAGAGTTAGGAGATGGGATGAGATTCGATGTTTGGAGTGCCGATCGTTGTTACACGAATGTTCTATTTGCATTTATTGAGTTTCTTTGCTTTATGCAAAATTAAAGAGAATTCGGTAAGTTTTATATATAGATGGTTGATTGAATTTATTGTTAGCTCCAAAGTAGTTTTAGGTAGATATAAAGATGCTGTTGATCTCCGCGGACCAAAAATTTTATATATAGATTATAAAGCATTTATTGATACTCAAAATGAATAAATCGACAAACGCATTAATAGAACAAGTAGAAAGTTCACGACACATCGATAAATCTGGAAGACGAATCGCGATATAACATGAAATTCTTTCCCCAAGCATCTAAAACCACACTCATCAATAACAGCCTGAAACAATCGTTCATTATTCACATCAGGCCGCGGCGCTCCTTCGATTTTTCGAAAAAAGAGCTCCTGCTCCTCGTCGCGCTCGAAATTGCGGGCCGAAAATTTCATGGAGTCAGGGACCGTTGCGCGCAACGAGCTCAGCCTGCATTATTCAGTTCTCGCGCTACATCGGCCAGCGCGAATCCCGCCTTCACGTCCAGAATCGTCCGAATACCTCGTGCACACAGCCTAAATCCCAGCCACGTGCCGCGCGTTATATTGACATTGACTCACTCCTATACATATACACCCTCGAATGAGAGAGAAAGAGAGGAAAAAGCGAAATAATCAGTTCTCGCGCAAGGATCTCGAGTAGGAAATCTCTCGCGCTCGTAAAGATCGTCCGCGCATTTTTTTCCTTTTCGTCGGACTGCAGAGAGCCGCACCGGCCGCCCAGAGCGAGCCATTGAAAAGGTCGACTTTTCGAGTTTAACGGCGCCTCGTAAATATCGCGCCGACGCCCTTTTCCCGTTGCCAGAGAGAGAGAGAGAGAGATGGAAAGAGGGCCACGCGGGAGGCAAGACTAACTGCCCTCCTCCGACAGCGCAGACAGATACGCGCATTCAAACGAGAGTGGAAAAACGCGGCCTGTAAAAATGCGCGCGAAAACGAGCTGAAAGTAAAGAGGCGAGGACGTGGATATGTATGTAGGTATGTGCGTAACGGGTGCGGACCGCAGCAAGGAGCCGGCCTTTAGCTGGCAAAAATGAACTGCCACCCGGAAGCGAATCAAGCTGGCCGGGTTATTTTTGGTATACACGCTCGCTATGCGGTAAATTGACGATTGCCCGGCGTTCGCGCGGTAGAGGAAAATAAAGGCCGGCCGAGTCGATGTCGCTGACGTTCGATACGCGCGCCCAATTGGGATTCAATTTTTCGGTCGTCCGCGGGCGCACGCGGACGGTTCGCTCAGATATGATTTGGAATTTTCTATTTCGTCTTTTTTCTCTTTTATAACGGTGCGGCCGTTGCTTTGTTTCTACTTTTGCTGCGATGAGGTTGCTGGGATGCGTGAATTGGCAGAGGAGCAGGGTAGTATAGCGTCGCGAACGACGCGGAAACATCGGTTTAGGGTAATATGCGAGGAGTCGATGGAGTTGGGTGAAGTAGTTGTCGGTGAAATTGAAATCGAAGTTTTGAATTAAAGAATTGGGATCGTCGATATTTAATTTGGATAAAATCTTTTGTTAATTAAATGTTTATTACTATAATAATATTGAATGCATTTGTTTGAAGAATCGTCTTTCTCTTGGGATGTACATAGATCATTTTATCGGTCTCGGTTTACACTTTGTTGAACAGATAATTATTAAAATTAAAATGTTCATGTTTGTTGTATGGGTTAACAAATATTGATTATGCATTATATAGATTATACTGGAGGTTTCGTTGATTATATTATTGATAATCATCGGACTTCGATTAACTGAATTCAATATTTACTTTTACAGCAACGGTGTATGATAATATTCGTTTGCTCTGCCGTTTATTCTTTCATAAAAATTATTTACATCGAGAGCGACGAATTTGTCATATACATTTAAAAAATCCTTTAATCTCCGCCACTTCAAATAACCACGATCAAAACTAAAAATCACGCAGTTACCTAATCAAAACGCCAATACGCTCCATCAATCAACAAACTCAAAATTACCAAACCAAAACCAACTAACTCCGCAACCTCGCATCCAAATCCCGAAGAAATACCGGTATTTCCAGTATAGAGTCCCCATCCTCTGTAAATTTTTTCTCAGCCCACCGACGCTCCAAGCCGCGGCTAACGGTACCGCGCATCAATAGCCTCCAACTCCATCTCCACAGCCGTCCTCCTCTCACCGATTCACAGAAACTCTCCAGTGACAAACAATCCGCTGTTCTCCACCTCGACAAACGACCCGCTACTTTCCAAAGTCAACGCTGCAGCATCTCTCGAAAAGCTAAAAAAAAAAAGAAGCAAAGTAGCTTCCTCCTCGTTAACACTCAGCGAAAGTAATCACGCCGAGCGTCAGTGCTAGTCTTTGGCGATGTGAATAACGGATAAATCCATTATCGGTGCGACGAAAGCGCGTCGCGGGGTATATACACTAGCTAGTGCTCATCCAGGGACGGCGCGTGGGACCTCTTCGCGGCAGCTGACAGTTACACGGCATCACCATTACGCCACTCTGTGTGTATATATATATATATATAGGTTGCAAGTGCGAGGAGTCGCGCACCGCATCTCGTATACGCATTAGCCCTGCGTATGTAGGAGCACGCTTGCATCGTGGGTGTATATACATGTATAGAGGGGATCGAGTGCGGCTCTGAGCGCGCGGTCGTTGGTTAGTCGGATCGCCGCGACGTAATCCGATAGCCCAGGGCCCGCGGATACATTAACCACCTGGCGGCAGATTACGAGAATCTGCCGTTAAGAGCGCCGAGCTCTCTAGCTGCAGGGAAGGAGTAACGCGATGTGGGGGAGTTGATTTTTTTTTTTTTTACCGAGATCGATGGAATAGATGAGCAAGTGAGTTTACGGTATATACGCGGCGGTGAGCGCGGGCTTTTCGATTCAAGCGGGGAAGGTAATTTTTGCGCGATATGCGCGTGAGATGTTATTGTGTGTGAGAAAAGGTATAGGATAAGCGAGGATCCAAGCGAGTTGCTTAGTCGTCGTTCGTGAGAATGTGGAGAGATTATGTATACGGATGTAGCGATGGTAGGTCGCGGGTAGGTAAGCAGTGGATAGATGATTACTCGCAGGCTTTGACTTTTTAACGGAGATGATATTGAGTTACCTCTGTTGGTTTGCCGTTAACGGTAATTTTTTTTTCCGTTTTTGCAGTTGATTGCTGAAAGGGGAAAGAGCGCGGATATTTTATGCAGTTGACTATTTAGGTTGAGATGTCGATATGCGACAATATAAAGATGATTGTCATTGGAAAAAATCGGAACTGTTACGTATAAATAAATTATTTCAATGCGAATTATTCGGTAGGAATGAATTATTTCGTTGGCAACGATTGATTTCATTATGCGTTCATTCGTGACAGATGCAAGGCACACCGAAATCCCCGTTTTATTGATAAATTCATATTCTATCAATAACTAGAAATTGCTGAAATCGCGGTATCGAGATGCCTCTTTGAGCGCAGCTGGTCGGATGTAATTCATTTAAAATGCATTTACGTTAAAATACAAGCCCATAAACGAATGATTCGCAACGAAATTATAAATTCGCTAAATCCGATACCTCGGCGCTCTCTTTCTCATCAATCAACGGCACAACTCTTCCGTCGCATCAAAAAAACTCATTCTATTAAACGCTCGCCGGCGAAGTTAAAGTGACTCCGCATTCATTAAATTCTATTTCCGATAAATCTCAATTTCTTCTCCGACGAAGTACTTACCGAGAAGGACTCGACGAGTTTTCAAGTGCTTCGGCTCGAATGCCAGCACGGTAACCCCCCACCCCCTTCTCGGCGGCGATAAATAAATCTAATTTTAAGTAATGCCGAGAGACCGAGCGGATGTACAAAGTTTACACGCGAATTCCACAAATCCAGTCGTCCAACGATCCTTTTTCCAATAGTATTCAAGTGTCATTTATCCGCGCGCTAGCTGGACTTTTTACCTTTTTTGTTACGCAGGGTATACTGCGAACAGCAGCCAGCTCAGAGGCTTCGCTGCTACAAATCGTTGCCATATCGATTCCACCAGCCATTAATTAATATCGTATCGACGTACGCGAGCAAAAACCGAGGACGACTCAATTGCAGTCATATCATCGCGATGTGGCATCCGTTAGCTCTTTTCCGCGTCGAATACTGGAAAAATAAAAAATGCCGCGCGGCGGTCTCCTGAAATTACGTATATAGAATCACATTCCGCGCGGCGCATACCGGAACGGTCGACCCATTTACCAATGAGCGCCGCACGCGCGATTCTCGATCGGCGACGGAGAAAGTAAAACGCAGGCCTGGATAAGGTCAGCTTCGCATTAGTAGGCGGCGCTGCCGAACGATAGGGAAATCATTGTCTTGCTCGTCATCGTTCAGGAATCACGCTCGAGTGGCTGTTAGTACGCTGTGTGGCTGAGAGCGACGGCTGGATGGTGTGGGTGTGTGTGTAGGTGTGCGAGGCGAAGGTTTATACGGTGGGTTTGCCAAGGGCGCTAAGCCAAATCCTGATTTGCTCGTTCGCTAAGTTGGAGAGCTCGGGATTTCGGGTCGATGTGGAATGCTTCTTTTTTTAAATACTTTTTAAGGAGGGTTTGGATTGTTGTTAATAAAATGGATTGCAGTGTATCTTATGATGAGATTGTTTATTTGTAGATAAATTTGTCATTTGAATAGTTTTATCACCATTTGTTTATATAATAATAGATAAAGAAAAGACAAACAGTAGCAAGTTGTCTGGTTAAGAGTATCTTTTGAGTTACTCTGGTGTAATTAGTCTTATCGCGGTAACACATGTTTTTGAATTTTAAATCAAAATTGATATCGCATGAAACGATAATTTATTAGTTTTATTGAATTATGCTTTCTCTTTGCGATGTTGTCGTTGAGTCAGTAGGAAAAATGTAGACGAATCGTAATAAATTTAATGTGTTTGAATGATCTCATGCATTAGGTATTGGGTAAGAAACGTTTATAGCATTCTATGTTTATTTTATTTGCAGATCCACAGAAGCAGCCGTAGCGCAGATGAATAAATGAACGCAATCAATTCCCTTTGTTTCTATTTTCTTTGTCTCTGTTCTCTTTACTCCTGACGTGTAAATCCGTAATCTCAATTAAATTTAACATCCCGTAACTTATTCTTACTAAATACTTTATAAAATTCTTTCAATTTATTCATGTATCGACAACTTTGTATTTTGTCTATCCCTGAATCTTAAATTTTTAAATCCATTCGTTATAAACCATTTGTTATAAATCATTAATAAAGCATATAAGTGACACTGCAGTCCTTTGCTAACCCTATAAATAATTAAAAAGTCTCACCGCTCGAATAATCTTAAATATTCAAAACGTTAAACAAACTAATCCTCATAAAAGCCGAAATTTTTATCAACTCTCCTCCCCAAACTCTTCTTCTTTTACAACCAGCCCGCCAACCTCAACTCCCATCAATCCCAAAAGTCCCGCGATCTCTCCCATCAAGCAACTAACCCGCGTAATCTTTCTTCCCGACACTCCTGCCACAGCGGAGATACAGCCTGTTCAACCTGTCACCGTGGCGGATGACCTACATAACATCACAGCCTGCTAACTCGACGCAACGTCGAATGCATCCGTAGTCCTCGGAAACGGCCTAGCCTCACAGTGTCATGCGCGAAGTGCATATATAGGCTCCTCGGTCCAGGTGGCACGATCCAGCCAGCCTCGTCCGCTCCCGGCGAAATGGCACGCTTGAATCTTATGTAGCCGGCGGCTATTACGCAAAACAGCATTTTCGGCCACGATGGCCGAGAGAGGGTAGTTAATTATCGGGCGAGATGCCGGGGGACATCGCGCCGAGGCTCACTTCTGCGAGCAATTATGATGGATTGTTAATGGCCGGCCGGAGGATGAGGCATAAATCTGTCGCGCGAGGCCGGCTGGAGGGCGGCTTTGATGGCCGAGATTTTGATTGTTCTTTGTGATGCTGGATGAGGTAGTTTTTTTGGGAGGAGAGAGGAGGTTTGGTGTTGGGGAGGCGATGTGACTAATGAAAAATTGTATTTTTTTGGGAATTATTTGAGATTTGTGAAAGTTAACAGGTAAATTTTTATTTATTGTTTATGGTGTTTCTCTTTGTTGCGAAGTTTTCATAATGTAGCAAATTACAGGGTGTTTGAACTAGATTATGTTTAAGTATATAGATAAATTTTTTTCAACTTTTTGTTATAAAAATATAACAGCATCAACAAGTTGATACAACATTTTTTTTTAAATTGTGTTTATTTTTTATTTATTTTCATTATTTTGATTTCTTCTGGTTAAAATAATGTGACTGATAAATTTGATTAAGTTTCTTTCTACGCAGCAGTAAAAACAATATTCACCTTTTTTAGTAAGTATACAGTGTATTAAATTAAGGTTCATTATTTTGTTGCACAAATAGTTTTTTTTCTGCCTAATAGCAAATTTTTTTCTTCGGGTATATTTTATTTTTTATTCTCATTATTTTCATTACATCCCGATAAATTATTCAGATAAGTGCACTATTTCTTTTCTACATACAGCAATTAAAAAAAAACCACCTTCAACACAATAATTAAATTATTCAGAAAACCACGACTAAATGAATTTTCGAGCTAATCCACGAAATTTTAATCGCCCCTAAAACGCCTGAATTCTCGAAGCACCGGCGATTCATAATTCAGCCGACAGCCAGCGCTGGATAAGAGTCAAATGGGTCTTAAATAGCTAAGCGCGGTTTTGACAAAAGGCGCCGGGCGGCGCCCGGCCACGCAGAGAGAGCGAATAAATAGATAAACCCAGCCGAGGCCGCGATGCATAAACCATCTCCCGCGTTCAACTAGAGAAAGAGAGACTCGGACCGAGCGTCACTAGGGGGTAAAATCGGCTGCGAAAGGGGTGCGAGACACAGAGGCGCGCGCGAGAGCAGTCAACTTACATTAGGAGGGCCGCTCGCTGGATTAAAGTGGACTTTGTAGGTCTTCCGCTTGAAATGACTCCTGATAATGATATTAACCGACGGCTGCGCGCTCCATGCGAAGCGTAACTTTCCTCGGCAATAGCCGAAGAGTCTTCTTTTTTTTTAATGATTGTCAGGCCGGTAAGTGGATGTGAAACGGCTTGATTATTACGTCGGATGTGTGTACAGAGGCGAGAGTGGTGCGAACGATCGGGGGGATGTATATGAATAACCGACGTCGACGTCGTATTTCACTTTACGTGAATAATCGGAGGACTGATGAATATTAATTGAGAAGTGGATTAGTTGTATTAATTATCGAAATTCATTATGGCCAAACAATCGTGCGCTCTATTAATTATAATGATAAAAACTTGAGAAAATTATTAATTACTAAAAGTCGCCGTAAATTTATCGCATATCAAGTTCTGCAATGAGTGTAAAAATAAAAGCGAGATTAATTTAATCAAAGCAGCTCACAATTGCCATTCACATTTAAAAAAGCGAAAAGTTACTAATAAACTTCCCTTTCACTTAACGCTACGAAACAGCGAGCGATGCAAAATGCAACACATCAATCGAAGGCGTTAAAAAAAATTTTTCATCCTGAAACCTTAATCCCGCTAATTCCACGCGGAACGCGTCAAAAATTATCTCGCGCTATATCGACACTTCTATATTTAAAGACCGCGACATGCGGGAGAAAAAAGCCAACCAGCAGGAAAGCAAAGGGCTGAGCGCGACTAGAGCCTCGCGGCAATATCGACTTGTCAAAATCGATCGAGCCTCGCGCGGTTCAACGAACCCCTTTCTTTCTCGCTTTATTTAATTCAAGAGAGAAGAGTCGAGGCTCTATAGCCGCAGCCCGCGAGTTACGTGCATGTGCAGAGCAGCGCGGCTTATTAAGAGCGTCTTCCTATTTTCTTGGACGCGCGGGGGGCGGCGAGGCGAGGGACGCGCTCGTCACGAAACTATAAGGACATTCAACATTTAACGGCTTGTTACACGCGGGCAGGGATATATAGGTTTGCGCGGCTGCAGCCGCAGAAGTTCGTCATTGTAGTTTTGTTGAAAAAATTATTTCCGTCGCGCCGGTGTTGCCGGTGCTGCTGGTTTATAAATTGTCTATAGAAAAATGTGCGAGCGCGTCGCGGGTGCTCCGGTGGAGGAAAAATGCTGTTGGAGTTTTCTATAGTTTGTCGCGTTTAATAATATAGCTGGGAATATTTAGAGTATAATGTTTATTGTAAAGGGAATTCTTGTTTCTTGTTATTATTTCATGTTGCGATATTATTTTTAGTTAGTCATCGGCGGTGGAAAAATATTATTCGTTGCGTGTGCAGCTTGTTAATTTCACATTGAAAAATTTAAACTCGATGATTGTGTTTGAGTATGGATGTTATATAAAAGAACTATTTAATAATAACGCATAGTTCAAATATTACAACACGCGGCTGAACTACTATAGTTATTAAATTATTAACAAATTTCACAATGTAATATCCAAAATACTTCGTGGCCCGTACGTATAAATTTTCATTGAAATTCCATTGCCAGTAAACAAGCTCACGGAAAAACAAATTAATTACTCGGAACTACTTGGCGATTCAAACCGCGCGTCTCACTTCACCCAGATAAAACTCCCAGATCCCGTTTAATTTTTATCAATTTCCCGGCCCGCCATCCCCGCGCCTCGGCAAACTCTCCGAAAATCAACACGACCGACAAAAAAAGGTGCAGCAAAAAGGAACAAACGCGCTATCGCTCGCAGCGGCTATACGGCACCTCGCGCTCCAAAGTTCCTTATCGACATCGGGAGAAAGAAGAAAAAAAAAAAACAGCCGCTGGCCGCCTTATCATCCTAGACTTCTGAAAGAACTCGGCTCACGGAGCGCAGCTTGCCGCCTGAGTACACATCAAACACTTATCGGGCCACGCGTTGGCGCGCGCGCGCGGCTCCGCTGTTTTGTTGACTCAAACGGCCACGTGCGCGCATAGAAATGCACGTGCATTTTCTTAATATCCCGCGCGCACGACTTTCTTACTGTGGCGGAGTGCGATTTATCGCTCGAAGAAATGGCCGAGCTCGTGTGTGCATGTACGATTGTGGCGCGCGCGAGAGAGAGTGGGTTTGTATTGCGGGGGGGACAAAAGCTGCATAAATACGTGACCTCGACTGCTCGCACGCTTTAAGTCGCGACTTCGCGTTTCATTATCGCCCGCAGTCGCGGTTCATTAGCCGGCTCTCTTTCTCCCTCTCTCTCTTTTGCTTTTTTGTTTCTATTTCCGTCTTTTGCTTTCTCATTCTCATTATTTCTCTCGCGCGCGCGCGGTTTTTTTTCGGCTGCGCTCGTTCCTGCGCGCCGAGAGAGAAAGAGAGAGAGAGAGAGAGCTTTGGTTTAATTTTCTTTGTGCCACTTCGTGTTCGCGACTGTTGCGAAACACTAAAAATTGTCTCTAGCGTTTGTATTGCATTTTCTTATCAAGAGATTATATATATTAATATATCAATTTACTAAATAAATATATCAGCTGTAAATATTCTGTCAGGATTGTAAACAACTATTACATACAAATTGTTTACAAACTGTGTACAAAAATGATCATGTACAATTCTTAAACAATCCTGGCACAGTGAATTTAGAATCATTGTTTTGGGATAAAAAAACGATATCTTTTTTCTTTGCAATTATTATATGCGAGGAATTTGACTTTTTTTGAAAATTTTTGCTGTTTGTTGGATGCTTTGTGGATTTTTTTCCAGTTGCCTGGATCGTCTAAAACTGATCTAGTAGCCGCTAGTATAGCCGTCTCTGCTACTATAGAGATCGGATACAGCAACAAAACCGTATTAGTCCAGATCAATCTTATTACTCAGACCCTAGCCCTAATCCTGCAACCGATATACCGAAAATATATGGGGTAGTGTAACTCAATTGGTGCATCATACACCAGCCTAGGTCTATGATGACCATAGCTCGACTAATGTTATTTCTGCATACAGTAACGCAGAACATGATTTTCTGTTTTAGTTATGTGATTTTTAGGTTTTTGGTTTTAATAAATATGCGTCTATACGCAACCTATAATGTATTTCCAAAAAATATATAATTTGTATTACAATATTTGTATATACAAACCTGATAAATTATTTCTACGTATGAATTGTTACAATTTTTAATCTTGGCATGCTTACTCTTTTATGTTACAGAATAAAAATAAATTCTTTGTGATATTTGTGTGTTGCCATTAAATCAGTATAAATTTTTATACCATTTTAAATTAAAACTGTGTTATCACAAAGCCAAAGTTACAGTTTTAGAGATAAAATTGTTATTTTGTACAGCAACAATCCGACCAGACGTTCTAGTATTAAATCGCGCAAACAATAGTCGATCTTATTTCACGGGATAACTGCGCGCATATACCGCAGCTCCGTTCTCGACAAACGGCCAACGAATCCAAACAAAATTATACATCCCCTGTAATAAAAATTCTCCGCGTTTCAATAAAAATCAGCATGAAAATATCAGCCATAAAAATCCCAATCTCCCTATTCTCCAGCTTGCTCTCTCCCCCTCCCCAGCGCGTGTTTACATCTGCTCTTTATCTCTTTCTCCGACTTCTGCTTCTTCCTCCGCCTTTTCATTGGCCATATTTTCCCTGTCCGCTTCTCTTCCTCGGCTTGGTTTTTCCATCGACGGGGCGACCCTTTCTCGCATTCGTCGCGCCTGCTCTTTTCACGGCGGCCGGCGCACACAATTGCGTAAACTGAGACGATATTACTGCTGCCGGATGTCGTGCGCACCAGTCGCACTGCCTCTGTATGCGTACGTATGCATGCGTGTGTGTGTATGTATAAGAATGGAAAAGTGAGGCGCGCAGCCGAGTCGTTCACCCTACTGCGCGCGGCCGTGTGCTTATGTGAAAATTTCGAAATTTATCCCGATGTTTGTTTCTTTCGTATGACACGGAGAGAGTTTCTCGTAATGCGATTGGGCTTCCGTGCGCGCAGGAAGTTTTTTCCGACTGATGGTGACCGGAGATGCTGGCTAGTAGGTTGCATTATACTGTAATGCGATACGGTAGTGCGTAACTTATGAAATAAGTTATCTCCTTTGCTGCTGTGAAAAAAACGTCGACGGCAGTCTTTTGATTATCTTCTCTGAATTTTATAGCTCTGTTTTTCAAACAGCGGGGAGCTTCCTCGAATATCGCCAGCTCGAAATACCAATGTAATATTACATTGTAAGAATGAGAGACATCCAACGTATTCGTCCTGATTATGTCAACTGTAGCCAAACGCACACCAGTATAACTTAATCGATTTTATCCATAGACGCGCGGGGGGAATTTCATTAAATCCGATGCACGCGAGCTCGCGGTACTTCATTGCGAAATATCAATCTGCGACGCGTGCCGTGGTATCCATTCAAACATTAATTACAATATGCACCAAGAATAACCGTAACAATTGAATATTCCGCGTTGCGTAATAATTAGCCGGCGGTTAGCCACGGCGATAATTTTTTCTCAAACTAGAGCATGATCGTGTATAGTCATAAATTTTCCGCCGGATGTAGTATGTGGCTTTCAATGATATAAGATCAGAAGTAATACTGCTTTCATACTATTGGTGACCTAAAATTCGAAAAAATTGAGTATCGCCGATCAGTGGAGTAAATTGGATTTGCAACGAAACAAGATGGATCGACAGTTGAAAATGGCAGAGTTTTATGCATTTGTTGACTCAGATTATATCGAAACCTGTAATTATTTCTTTTTGAAACTTATCAAGATACAATCCTTTAAATAGTGATGTCTTTTAAACAGTTTAAATTGTTTGTAGACTTTTTTGACCACGTGTAATATTGTATTACTCGTCTTTGTCTCGTGCTAATTCACCTTCGACTTGTATTGCATATTTCACACTCGATCTACAAAAGTCCACTTTACGCCTTTGGTACACAATATACTATTTTGAATCTATCTAACATTCCGGTACTTACTTGAATGATTAAAAACTGATAAGACACGTGTCATATTAATATATTTACAACCTTGGTCTAAAAATGCGATTCAACTATTTTTCTTTATGGAATTCATCTTTGAACAAGTGATCCGAAAAGACAAGAGTCTATTATGTTATTACGATATTTTGTAATTTTATTAAGTCAATAAGATATTTTCATAAATAAATTCTATATCTCAAGGTTGTTTGAGCTCAAACTCAACTATTCGAGAATTCTCTAAAAGTTTAAGGGATATTAGTTTTCATATTAAGTAATGTTTCTAAAAAATTTCAAGTTCTTATCGTTCAGATATATTGAGATATAATTAATTGAAATTTACTTATTTTACTATATATAGATGCACTGTGCGTGTATAAACCCTCAAAGTGAATTTACTTATCTCAATATCTGCACGGTTAAACTATCTTAAAGGAAATTAACCACCTTTATAATTTAAAAAACAGAACCTGACCCGTACTTGAATCCTGCATAAAATCTTATTTTTCAATATTCTGCCACTTTGTTACAAATAAAAGATCTAATAAAAACGGAGAAGAATCATTTTATCAAAAGTATCGTTACTTAATATTCGAAATGTTATGTACTTTAATGTACTCATGTGTCTATATGTACTTTCTTTAAGAAAGAACTTACTCCCATTCTAGGCCTGCTTACGTGGTCAGTCATGACAATGTTTTATTATTTCAAAAGATAAGAGTAATGCTTTTGACATAAATACAGAAGTATAGTAAAATATTATTTAAACTAATCTTTTAACAGATTATCAAAAATTACAATAGTATTTTATAATTACTTATGTAAGTTTTACTCTGTATTGCAGATGTCCAATTTAAAATATTAATAATTACAAAATATCAAATAGGATAAAAACAATTTCATCTTGTTTTAATAATTTTTCTAACTTTTCATTTGCGTACACTCCTTCAAATTACCTTGGCTTGTACAAATTTTTATCAAGCAATCATACAATGGATTAAACCTTGATTAATACACCTGATCAATCTAAGATAGACGATATTTTTTTTGTATATTTTCTTAAGAATCGTCTAAATTCTTTTAAAACCTGCTTTATTTACATTCCGACACTTATTTGAGAGGTTAAAAATTGGTGAGGCACGTGTCATGCCAATGGTAAATATTTATAACCTTGATTCTAAAATACTGTATAATTTAATTGTTGTACCTAACTATTCTTTCAATTCCATTTTAAACAAGTGGTCAGAAATGACAAAAGCCTGTTAATGTTAATATTTTATTATTTTAACAGACACGAGCGATACTTTTGGTATAAATACAGAAGTCTACGTAAGAAATTTTATTCTTAATAATTTTTTTTTCATAGTTTTATCAAGATTATTTTAGTTTTCTGAATGCAAGCTCTACTTCTACCTTGAATATCTACAGGTAAAAAATTTAATTTTTATTAAAAGAACTATAAATATTGGTATATAATTTTTATAAGGATTTGAAAACTTATAAAACTATCTCATTAATACAAATTTTCGTACAGTATTAGAACTTTTAATTTGTTGCATCAATTTTTCAAGATTTATATTTGCATATACATATTTTTATTATATTAGTTTGTAGCAATTTTTATTAAATATTTTTCTTTATTTTACTATTATAAGTTTCGAAAACAAGTTCAAGAACTAATCCGTAAGCGGAATATCACGATACTTCGAAATGAGGCGGTACGCATCATTTCTGTTGTTGTCACTGCTTCTGCTGAACTGTGGTCAACAGCAACTGGTCAATGCTAAGCAAATCGAGCTGGAAAAACTGTTTGACGCTGTAGGTACCTTCGTACCACAAGCCAAACCTCTAATCCAGGCTGCTAAAGCAATCTGGAAGACCTTTGAACAAGTAACAAATTTGTTCGATAATGCTCCAGAAAAGCCTTCCGATAGAGCCATACTCGAAAAAATCAAAGAAAAAATGGAAAATGTCGATGATCACGTCTCAGAGGTCGGCGAAAAAGTAGATACGGCAAAAAAAGATATAACACAAGAGATTGCCAAGGATAATAAATTACTAATCATAGAAGACTATATAACGAATGTTTTAGCACAATTCGAAACTTTCTTAGTGTATCGAAGCACCAACGTAGATAATGATACCCAGATTAGTTTCTACAAATCTCTGATTGGTCATGGTACTGATTCATTGACTACTTTATTATACGTTGTTAATGAGATGGTGACATCTGGAAAGACAAACACAGAATTGATGGAATTAATAGTTGACCCAGAACAAGTAAGTATTCAATCTTTTTATGATATTTTTCTGAATTTGACGCTGTTTTTACATTTTGCGATATTTTTGATTCATTTGTGTATAAGATGAACTTCGAATACCCATGAAGTACGGTATTTTAAATGGTTTAACGTTATATTTTCTCTACTTTATTTTATTGTTTTTTATTTCGCATTGCTTTCATGATAGTTTAAGATTTTTATAGTTGAGGATACAATATATATAGCCGAATAAAATATCATAAGCTAATAAATAATTAAAAATAATAAATAAAAATGCTCGTTTATATACCAACAATGGGAAGGAAGAGTATACTTTTTCTATATTTATTTCTTTTTACCTTTTATAGAGTGTTGCCTTAATGTGTAAGTGGAAGCGGT